>JAFEMH010006959.1:0-107240 GCA_022495995.1 Adenophora triphylla var. japonica
CTCATTTTAGGACCCTCCGAGGTCCGCTCCTCATTTTTTAGGACCCTTCGAGGGTCCGGCCTCCTCATTTTGGACCCTTCCGAGGTCCGCTCCTCATTTTGGACCTTAGAGGGTCCGCTCCTCATTTCTAGGGACCTCTCAGAGATCCGCTCCTCATTTTGGACCTTCCGAGGTCCGCTCCTCTATTTTTGACCTCCTTCCAGGTCCGCTCCTCATTTTCTAGGACCCTCCAGAGGTCCGCTCCATCTATTTCTTTAGGACCCTTCGAGGTCCGCTCCCTCATTTCTAGGACCCTCAGGAGTCCGCCTCCTCTATTCTAGGACCCTCCTGAGGTTCGCTCCTCATTTCTAGGACTCTCAGAGGTCCACTCTTCATTTTTAGGACCTCTCAGGGGTCCCTCGGCCCTCATTATCTTGGGCCGTTCAAGGTCCAAGCTCTTCTTCTCTTGGACCTCTTCGAGGTCCGCTCTCTTCTCTTTTCTCTTGGACCCTCCCAGGTCCACGCTCCATTTCTAGGACCCTCAGAGAGTCCAGCTCTTTACTTCTTGAACCCTTCAAGGTCCACACCCTCTCTTATCGCGGACTCGCCTAGGTCCGATCTCTCTATCTTGGACCAGATTCGAGGTCCACTCTTTGACCGCTTCTGTGGTGCTCTTCCTATACTATGTCCACTCTCCCAATCTTGGACCATTGAGGTCCACTTCTCATATCTTGGACCGTTCAAGGTCCACTCCTCATATCTTGGGCCGTTCAAAGTCCGCTCCTCTTATCTTGGACCGTTCAAGGTCCGCTCTTCTTCTCTTGGACCCTTGAGGTTCACTCCTCTTCTCTTGGACCCTTTAAGGTCCACTCCTCATCTCTTGGACCCTTCAAGGTCCACACTCCTCATATCTTGGACCGTTCAAGGTCCGCTCCCAAATCTCTTGGACCATCCATGGTCCACTCCTCTACCTTTGACCACCATCCTCAAGTTAGGACCCTTCAAAGTTCTACCTCTTATCTCTTGAACCATCCGCAGTTTGCTCCCTTAGCCTTAAAACCATCCATAGTTTAGATCCTTTATCTCTAGCACCCTTCAGCCAAAGACCCACCTGGATCAAACCTCTCTCGACCCATATAGATCAAACCACCATCTAGGGCCTACCTAAAGCCAACTTACCCCGATCCGATTAGCTCGTCTAGATCACCCTCACTTATATTTGACCAAGGATCGAGTCATCTTCCTCTTCCTCTTTACATTCATCCTCTCTCTTTCTCTAAACTTAACCACTGGTTTGTATCATCAATCGGGGCCCCCTCGAACTACGGTGACTGAGACTCGTATCTTAAATGGTAAGGGTTACGTAGGCACCTTCAGCCCGGTCAAACTCAAAATTGTGGAGGTCAAATATTTTCTCAAAGATGCCTTAAGATTAATTATGAATCTAATTCAACTCATTGGCTTGACTCCGCCATATGTTCTTACTGAATTCCACATCATGTCTACGGAGAAAAGCATTGAAGCCCTCAAAGAAGTCTCAAACATGAGGTTGGGAGTGATCAACCTCCTCAGACATGCATGAAATTGAGCGGCATCATTTGTCCTACATTCGGGAATACTTGAGAAGAGTTTCCTCCTCTGTTCAATTCGGGGTCCCTATCATCCACATGCTTATGGTTCCCCTTATGGTCCTACACATCGAATTTCTCATTCGGGATACTGCTTTGTGGCCACCAACCAACTAAAGGCATCAATACCCAGAAGAAGATCAACAAGGAACATTTTGATGACTTAGGAATGCACGTGGGTGAGTTCTTCGACATTTTGGTGGGAAAGAATTTGATCGAGCCGCTCGAGAACTACAAGCCTATTAACCCGAAGGAAGACTTAGATACATCCAAGTTTTGCGGATACCACAAGTACTGTTTGGGCATACCAGCGACAAATGTGTGCAACTGAAACGCTCAATTCAAAGATTGATCAACCAAGGGAAGACCCAAGGCCTCATGGATGAAGAAGCCCTCGTACTTCAAGGAAGGATTTAGATTCATTCAGTCTTGTAGGTTCTAGTGCGTCTTTTTTACGTCCATTTTTGGGCATTGATATGTAATGTCCGCTTTGAACTAGTTACTTCAATAATAAAAAAGGTCTTTCTTTCTTTTCTCTCTAGACTTGAGACATAATCTCGCATTACTTTCAAGAAGATTGTTTTATTTATAATTATCACTTGGTTGCTAATCTCACTGATAAACTCACCGGCTAATAAAGTAAACAATGAATGAATGCTTTGATTGGAGTAAACAACTCACCGTTCCTTCTTCATACACACCATCTCTACACACCATCTCTATACACCATCTCTATACACCATCTCTATACACCATCTCAATACACCATCTCCATACACCATCTCTATACACCATCCCTATACACCATCTCCATACACCATCTCCATACACTCTCTCCATACTCCACCATACACTTTTCATACACTCTTCCCCACTTGACCTCCTTTCCATATGGTCAAGACAAGCACAAAGACCGTTGTTGCTCATCATCAGAAAATAGCTGCTCACGCTACTGCAATTTAAAGAAAATGCAAGGAGTTGTTCCTATCCTTCACAAGTGCTGTATGAATATCAACTTGGGGCTCACCAACCCCCCAATCTCGCGTCTCCTCTGATTTTCCATTCGATCGATAAGCTTTCATTGAATATGCTCACATATCTTTCCCATGGTCTGAATATATTTTGCCTTACATTAATAAGTCGGTTAAATGAGTTTGCATTTATTTTAAATACTCTTTTGAGAATGCTATCCAGTAGCGATTGAAGCTTAAACCTCTCACCATAGGAAGCCATAACCTTATCCTCACTAAATAATACCCTTTCATTTCAAGATCGACAAGTTTTGAAACCCTAAGGAAGAAGCTCATACTAGGGGCTCCCTCGACTCACAAAGGAAGTAATCACCTCCAAGCTCAAGAAAGGCGGAATGCAAAAGAAACTCATACAAGGGGCTCCCTCGAAGGGACCACCTCCAAACCCAAGAGGGAAAAGGTAAAACCATCCTAAGGCATACACTAGGGGCTATCGCGAGCAAACAAATCCGAAGGCTTTTCTCGATAAGAGGGTGTTTAAAAAAAAAAAAAAAAAAAAAAAAAAAAACTTCATCACCCCGAAGTGAACCTCCCATCGCAAAGGTTGTGAAAGCGAGACATCGAGTGAAGGTACTATCGTGATCAAGTTACCTGCTGAAATCACAACAAACTCGCGAGAAGAAGCAATAAAGATTCCCTCTTGGACAAATCCCATAAACCCATTCCAAAGTCCATCCTCTCACTTTTAGAGGATTCCATCACCACCCTTGACCTTATCAAAATCAAAGTTAACCTCACTCTTAGAGATTCTGAAGAAGCAACAAAGAAAATCCCCTCACCTTAGAAATTCCAAACACATCCCTCAACCCAAACACTCAGCAAAAGGCCCAGCCGACCTCTCACTTTAAGAGGTCATGTTAAGCATCATCCAAGGGTCGATCGCAACCCAAAGACCGGCTACAACCGCTACCGGATGGCATTCTCAAAAGATTATTTAAAAGAAATGCATATTCAGATTTTTGAGTCACTTGTTATCCTACGTGAGCATATTACATATTCTCTCAAAAGTTTGGGAACTCGTCCTATTCTTGAAATTCGTTCATTCAACTCCTCAAACACTGTCTGCAAAAGTCTCACTGGGGCTTCGCATCCGTGCCTCTCAGCGGCACTCCGGTAAAAGCAAGGAGACACGCGCCAGGGACTACTCCCCTCGGCTTGCGAGAACAAAGGAACAAAGAATCTTCACTTGAAGGAATGAAAAAATCTTTGGGTTATAATCAGTCAATTCCCACCTTTTCTTCCACCCCAATCCTTTTTCTATTTTTCATTCTTTCCCATGAAGAAGATCAATGCAGCGGCAGCCCGCACCACAATTACCACCGAACAGCCCAGAGCAGCAAGCAACAACGGAACATCCTTCTCCTTCTTTAGTCGAGCCAGATTTCACCATCAATCAATTCTCTCTCTTATTCCAGCTTCTAATCAAAGCAGTCATTATTTGTTTACTTATATAATTGGAATTTGATAAACCAATCAGTGAGGTCCATTCACGAGCAATCAAGATGTAATTCTAAATAAAATAAATTCTTCAAATGTCTCGACAAGTCTTCTTTTTCTACATCATAGGAAAATAGAGCCAAACACTTGTCTTTATGCGGGGGCTTCCATACACTTTTCCACACCTTGTGATGCTTATACTCTCCCAAAGAGTCAAACCCAAGCGAAAGTATCATACACGAACTCGGGATCCATTCCCACCTTCGAAAAAATGCGCCCCTGCACATATACATTTCCGAGTCTTGTCCAGCGACTGATTGACCATTGTTCGAAACGAGGGGTCGCCCCGTGGCCGCAAGAATGACTCTGTACTGCAAATAGGGATGCATTGAATCTCTCCAAGTGGGGCTTTTGTTAAGGCCGTTCTCTCGGGCTCTCTTCGGGTTTGCTCTGCATCATCAGCGGGGCTTCGCCATTCCCTTCAGTTTGCTTTGCATCATCAAGCTGGGGCTTCGCCATTCATCATCAACTGGGACTTCGCCAAGGTCACTTCATCAAACATTGGGGCTCCCCTCAACAAAAATGGGTCGACTATGTGCTCTAACAAAAATCGGAGCTCCAATGAAGTCATATCTAGCATGAAGGGCATCCCTTGTCATCAAGATCAGCATGTGGCAAACTCTTTGAGTTAGTTAGAGACATGATTAATCATGAGGCCTCTTTATCAAATAAACATACTTTCAAAATACTGTCCTCCTTGGTACCTTATTTACAAAAATCACTCTTTGGTCTCCACAAATTTTCAAACTCTTCAAGTCTATCAAAGACGCCTCTCTCTCAAGATGACTCGGTCCTTATCTCTGGACCTCAAACTTACCTAATCCCACCTTCTACCATCGACACTTACTCGGCCTCGCCTAGTTTAAACCAATAACCTTTCTGCTCAAACTGCCTTGTTTAGACTTACCGCAAATGTAAAAACCTAGCCTTAAGCCTAAGTGACAAATACCTTTCTAAACCCTAGTCCTAAGCCTAGGTAACAAAAATCTTTCTAAACCCTAGCCTTAAGCCTAGGTGACAAATACTTCTCTAAAACCCTAGCCTTAAGCCTAGGTAACAAATACTTCTCTAAAGCCCTAGCCTTAAGCCTAGATGACAAAAATCTTTCTAAACCCTAGCCTTAAGCAAGCCTAGGTGACAAATACCTCTCTAAACCCTAGCCTCAAGCCTAGGTGACAAATACCTTTCTAAACCCTAGTCCTAAGCCTAGGTAACAAAAATCTTTCTAAACCCTAGCCTTAAGCCTAGGTGACAAATACTTCTCTAAAACCCTAGCCTTAAGCCTAGGTAACAAATACTTCTCTAAAGCCCTAGCCTTAAGCCTAGATGACAAAAATCTTTCTAAACCCTAGCCTTAAGCAAGCCTAGGTGACAAATACCTCTCTAAACCCTAGCCTCAAGCCTAGGTGACAAATACCTTTCTAAACCCTAGCCTCATGTCTAGGTGACAAATACCTCTCTAAAGCCCTAGCCTTAAGCCTAGATGACAAAAATCTTTCTAAACCCTAGCCTTAAGCAAGCCTAGGTGACAAATACCTCTCTAAACCCTAGCCTCAAGCCTAGGTGACAAATACCTTTCTAAACCCTAGCCTCATGTCTAGGTGACAAATACCTCTCTAAACCCTAGCCTCATGTCTAGGTGACAAATACCTCTCTAAACCCTAGCCTCATGTCTAGGTGACAAATGCCTCTCTAAAACCCTAGCCTTAAGCCTAGGTGACAAATACCTTTCTAAACCCTAGCCTTAAGCCTAGGTGACAGACTCCTCTCTAAACCCTAGCCTCATGTCTAGGTGACAAATGCCTCTCTAAAACCCTAGCCTTAAGCCTAGGTGACAAATGCCTTTCTAAACCCTAGCCTCATGTCTAGGTGACAAATACCTCTCTAAAACCCTAGCCTTAAGCCTAGGAGACAAGACTCCTCTCTAAGCCTTAGCAATAATTATCCCAATCTTTTAATCGCTTGGTTCTTCGGCTCGGGAAGCCATAATAATCAATTCACGCAACTATTCTTCATCAGTAAACAGTAGCCTAAGTCCTTTGGCAGCTACAGTTTCCCGCATCTTCAAAGGGTCCGTCCCGCAGAAGTCAAACTCTCACAAAATCTTTGGGTGACTCCCCGTACAGTCAAATCTTTGGGTGACTCCCGCAACAAGTCAAATGCTTAGTTTTTTGATTCCCACACAGTTTTTTCCACATTGCCCCATATACTTTCTCTTGGGACACGAATCAAGACTACACTTGATTCGTTCCATCACACATTTTCAAAGGAAAGATCAAGACTACACTTCTTGAATTTCCTTTCCACATATTCTCACAAGGAAAAATCAAGACTACACTGCTTGAATTTCCTTTCCACATATTTTCTCAAGGAAAAATCAAGACTACACTGCTTGAATTTCCTTTCCACATATTTTCTCAAGGAAATTTCAAGACTACACTGCTTGAATTTCCTTTCCACATATTCTCACAAGGAAAAATCAAGACTACACTGCTTGAATTTCCTTTCCACATATTTTCTCAAGGAAATTTCAAGACTACACTGCTTGAATTTCCTTTCCACATTTTTTCAAAAGAAAATTTCAAGACTACACTGCTTGAATTTCCTTTCCACATATTTTCAAAAGAAAATTTCAAGACTACACTGCTTGAATTTCCTTTCCACATATTTTCAAAAGAAAATGTCAAGACTACACTGCTTGAATTTCCTTTCCACATATTTTCAAAAAAAATGTCAAGACTACACTGCTTGAATTTCCTTTCCACATATTTTCAAAAGAAAATGTCAAGACTACACTGCTTGAATTTCCTTTCCACATATTTTCAAAAGAAAATGTCAAGACTACACTTTGCTTGAATTTCCTTTCCACATATTTTCAAAAGAAAATGTCAAGACTACACTGTTGCTTGAATTTCCTTTCCACATTTTTTCAAAAGAAAATTTCAAGACTACACTGCTTGAATTTTCTTTCCACATATTTTCAAAAGAAAATGTCAAGACTACACTGCTTGAATTTCCTTTCCACATAGTTTCAAAAGAAAATGTCAAGACTACACTTGCTTGAATTTCCTTTCCACATATTTTCAAAAGAAAATGTCAAGACTACACTGCTTGCTTGAATTTCCTTTCCACATATTTTCAAAAGAAAATGTCAAGACTACACTTGCTTGAATTTCCTTTCCACATATTTTCAAAAGAAAATGTCAAGACTACCTTGCTTGAATTTCCTTTCCACGTATTTCTCGGGAAAATTTCAAGACTACACTGCTTGAATTTCCCTTCCACATATTTTCTCTCGGAGAAGGCAAGACTATACTTGACTCTCCTTTTCGAACTACGACTTGGCTTGATTCCTTTTGGGATACGTAGGTAGCCCGACGTGGGTCCAGCCGCTCGACCTACGATCATCTTTTTGCGACTCGGCTCGAGTCAAACCTCTCATCCGCAAGGTCACTTTCCTTACCTCCCGAAATCCCTTTTTCGGGACGGATCCTATTCTTTTATCGTCGACCCCACTTGTCTTACAAGAAGCGTCGCCGAGGGGCTACTGTTAGTACCGACACAGAAAATACCCCTGATAGGCATTAAGGAACCTCTGAGGAACTCTCAGTCATTTATGAGTTTCAATAGGCTCAAGTAATATTTCCCCGAAAGCCCTTATTTGTAGTTTTAGAATTCTGATAGACCAAATGTCAGCTAAAACTTCCGAAGGCCATAACTTTCTCATACGAACTCCGTTTTGGGCCCACCGCATATCAAATCGAACGCGAGAACAAGATCTACGCAAAGGTTTATTCGACCCTTCCTTTAAAGTGCCGATCGACTCTTTTTAAAAGGGCCGATCGACCCTTCTTTTAAAGTGCCGATCGACCCTTATTTTTAGGGCCGATCGACCCTTTATTTTGTGCCGATCGAACCTTATTTTTAGGGCCGATCGACCCTTTATTTTGTGCCGATCGAACCTTATTTTTAGGGCCGATTGACCCTTTATTTCGGTCCAGCCCAATTACCGAAACACTATAAATAGGGGTGCCCGGCTCCCATATTCAACACACAATTTACTCGGGAGAAGCGAGACTACACTTGCTTTACCCACAGTTTTTCTTACTCTCTTCGAATCGCCCTAGATTCGACCTCAAAGTCTTGCTACAATTGGTAAGACTCTTTTTAATATTTTTGTTCTTTATTATTATTGTCTTTATTATTATTATTGTTTGCATGCTTAGTATATTTTAATTACTTTATTTCTTGCTTATGTCATATATGCTAGATTTAGGGTTGTTTTAATATATTTAAATATGCAATAGCCGAGGATGATCTAAGGTTTCGCCCAAAGAAACCCAATGGATCTAGGAACTATTTCTTTCCTTCCACCTTAGTTATAATTATCCCATGATCAACAATCCCCCAAGGATGAACGTTGATTAGTGCACCTTCCGAGGGCCTAACTCAAAGGTTCTAGGGTGTGATCATCAATTAATTCTTTCTCTCCCCTCCTCCTTATGCATGATCCCGTTTCTTCTATCTATTCCCGTAAACACCGCACACAACCAACACCCCACATGCTAGAAAGACCGATTCGTCGGGCAATAGGAGTGATAGCGTTTCTTCTTGTTGTAACTTGACCCAAGACCCAATTAGCTTGTTTAGCCTTTTTTCAAAGCTTTGGGCTATATCAAAGTGGCGTGGCGACTCTCAAAAATTAAACTAATATTTTAATATGGTTTAAATCGAGTGTCACTAAATGAATATCCTATTTCGATCCGACTTTATATAATTATTTATTTCAAACCTCCGAATGCGCGTTGCATCGGGACGGGGTATTCACAGGTACGCAGCAACAGCCCCAGGATCCCTATCCCACGGGAAGCACTGGAAAACCTCATAAAACCACACCTGTGACAAAAACAGAGAAGGCTCAGTGCAAAAGACAACGGAGAAAAGACAAGTTGCTAAATCAAAAACAAAGAATAAACTCATACCTCCAAAGCAAAGTCAAAGCAGCCAACGGCGGCCACCCCGCTAAACCTGGTCCAAGGAGAAGTAGAGCTCACCAAGCTCGCTCGCCCCCAAGCAATGTCGCGAGACCCTATCCAGACTCGGTCAAGCTCTCAGCGGAAGCAAAGGAGGCTGCGGTCGCGTGGTTCGAGAACAAAGTCTCGGACAAGGTGCATACCACAAGAAGGAGCGCGCCAGCTGCTCCGCTGTCACTGGCCGGTACCCGGATGTAGGCCCCAATGCGCCGTGATCCTCATCTCCACGTCGGCATACGGCATCCCGAGGCCCTGCGAGGACGAGGCTGAAAGCCCGGCGGCTCGGTCAACACGTCATCGCCTATCATATCCCTCCACCGCACCGGCTCTCCTTTGAAGGAAAGCCGGTGATCGCAGCAAAGTCGGTGGGCGTCACTTTGTCACCTCGCCCCGGCTCGGGTGGAAGGTGTGGGTGGTATCCCACCAATACTCGGATAAACCCGGGAAGACACTCTTGTTCTTCCTCGTGTCGACACTCCGGCCCGGGTTCTCAACGAACACACCTAGGCCGGAAAGCATAAACCAACCTCAGGGGACTCGGCCTACCGCCCACGGAAATATCGGGCATCCATTGCCATAGCTCCACAACGGCCTCGAGCGATCCCAGAGTCTTCATCCTCTTGGCCTTCCCGGTAGTAAGCCCCGCATCCTGCCCGGGTAAACACGGCAAAGGTACGTCAATCACGATTACTTAATATAAAGGCACATATGACCCGTCACAAAACACGGCACATATTGCACATAATTTTCACATATATCATGCATATAATTTTTCCCATGCGAGTCCTGTCACAAAAACACGGCACACAGCTGTACACATTTTCTCAAAAGAAAAAAAAGGGGGAATTAAACCTACACGACACATTATCAAAAGAAAATCCGTCCCAACACGGCACATATTGCACATGTGTTCCCCACAAAGTCCGTCACCCAAAAACACGGCACACACTATATAGCACATTCTCAAAAGAAAATCCGTCCCAACACGGCACACACTTTCACATATAACCCGTCACAAAACACGGCACATGTCACATTTTTTCACAAAAATTATCACTACACGATAATTTTTCTCATAATGTACATACATAAATAGCATACGGTACAAAACACCAAAGCATGCAATTCACTAGATAGGCACTTTATTTTCACAAATAAGAGCTAATCTACACATTTCTGCACAAAATACACATACCCACAATTTTTACATGTCCATTTTCAACAATTCATCAAGAATTTCACAAAAAAGGCATAAAATAATAACAAAAAAAATTCAAAAATGCGAAAAACTAAAACCTAGTTCTAGCATTCAAAAATTGACGAGGGAATCAAACGGAACAGATTTCTTACCTCCCCAACGTTCATGGAGCGACGATTATGCACCTCCGGATTCGGATACAAAACATCCGGGTTCTTCGAAGATGGAACGAACGAGGTCCAATTCCTTTGAAGCTCCATTCGCTGCTCAACCACCTCTTGACTGCGTTGACGACGACTCCTTCGAGATCCTTCAGCCATGGCAAGAAATTCAAGCAAAAATTTTTTGATTTTGGTTAACAATGGAGGAATTTTTCTCTCTCTCTCTACTTTGGTTCCACGAAACTGGAAAATGAGGAAGAAGGAATGGGGAAGGGCTCGGTCATTTAAAGCCTGGTCAAACACAGGAGGCTGTAAAAAAACAAGGTGGTCCGTACGGACCTCTTTGCAACGAGGTTGGTCCGTACGGACCTCTTTGCGAGGGTGGCCAAATTACTTTCACTGCCCTTATAATCTTTGCCCCCGGCGTCCTAAGGCCTTTTGGCAAATCCCGAGTGCAGAATGGTCCCTAACCCTTCAATTCAACCACCGGCCGTCAGCGTAAGACCGGACCTCGCCCACTTCAACGGCAAATCAACCACCGGCCGTCAGCGTAAGACCGGACCTCGCCCACTTCAACGGCAAATCAACCACTGGCCGTCAGCGTAAGACCGGTCCTCGCCCGCTTCAGCGGCAAATCAATCCCGGCCGTCAAGCGTAAGACCGATCTCGCCCACTTCAACGGCAAATCAACCACCGGCCGTCAGCGTAAGACCGGACCTCGCCCGCTTCAACGGCAAATCAACCACCGTAGTCGAGCGTAAGACCGGTCCTCGCCACTTCAACGGCAAATCAATCCCCAGGCCGTCGGCGTAAGACCGATCTCGCCCACTCCAGCGGCAATTCAACAACGCCCGCTCAACGGCAATTCAAGAAGGAGACTGACACCTCCAGCCTGACAAATATCAAGGCACAAGACGCCTCCAGCGCTCAACGACAACTCGAGCTTTGGCCCTCAAAAGAGGTCAAAGTCATCTTCCCAACGAGAAAAGGGCCCCTACAAGGTCATGCATCCCGGCAATTCAAGCACGGCGGTCGGATGTAAGCCCGAACTTCGCCCACTTCAACGGCGGCCTGGCGCGGCCATCAAAGTAAGCCCGAGCTCCTCCCCGACAAGTCGAAGGGAAGTCATGCGGGCGCATATCCCCAACACCGACCATCATCCTTGCCCGCTCCAGCGGCAAAACAAGCACGCGAAGGAGCCTGACACCTCCGAGTACAAGTCCCCCAAGGCACGAAGCGCCTCCCAAAACGCCAAATGGTGAAGCAACCATCGGCCATCATCCTTGCCCAGCTCAACGGCGGCTCAAGCGCAGGCCGGTCGTCGTAAGTCCGACCTTCTACATCAACATGCAAAAACACAAATGGCATCTACGCCTCTCGAATCACAAGGCAGCCACGCCTCCACACCTGCGGCTAGAAGACGATTCAAAGTCCTCCAGCGTGGCACCAACCGCCGCCAGATGACAATTCAAAGTCCTCCAGTGTGGCACCAACCGCAATCAGAAGACGATTCAAGTCCTCACAACTATCTCCGGCCCGGAAGGCCCTAAACCACCCGATTAGGAAAATCGTAAAACTTCCATCCCAGGACGCCACCACGTCCTTATCACCGACCTATACGGTCACCCAGGACGCCACCACGTCCTTTTCACCGACCTATACGGTCACCCAGGACGCCACCACGTCCTTTTCACCGACCTATACGGTCACCCAGGACGCCACCACGTCCTTTTCACCGACCTATCTGACGGTCACCGGGCGCCACCACGTCCTTATCACCGACCTATATACGGTCACCCACGGGACGCCGCACGTCCTTTTCACCGACCTATACGGTCGCGGGGCGCCGCACGTCCTTATCACCGACTTTATCACGGTCGCGGGACGCCGCGCGTCCTTTTCACCGACCTATCACGGTCACCCAGGGCGCCACGCCGCGTCCTTTTCACCGACCTATCACGGTCGCGGGATGCCACCACGTCCTTATCACCGACCTATCTGGTCACCCGGACGCCGCGCCACGTCCTTATCACCGACTATACGGTCACCAGGGACGCCACGCGTCCTTATCACCGACTATACGGTCGCGGGACGCCACCACGTCCTTATCACCGACCTATACGGTCACCCAGGGCGCCGCCACGTCTTATCACCGACCTGCGGTCACCCGACGCCGCCACGTCCTTATCACCGACCTATACGGTCACCGGGCGCCGCCACGTCCTTTTCACCGACCTATCTGGTCGCCAGGACGCCCGCCACGTCCCTTTTCACCCGACCTATACGGTCTCAGACGCCGCACGTCCTTATCACCCGACCTATACTGATGCGCCAGGACGCCACGTCCTTATCACCGACTTTATCTGGTCGCCGGACGCCACCACGTCCTTATCACCGACTATACGGTCACCCGGGACGCCACCACGTCACTTATCACCGACTATACGGTCACCGGGACGCCGCCCACGTCACTTATCACCGACTTTATACGGTCACCCGGGGACGCCACCACGTCACTTATCACCGACCTATCACGGTCGCCCCGGGACGCCACCACGTCCTTATCACCGACCTATACGGTCACCCGGGCGCCGCCACCACGTCCTTATCACCGACTATCACGGTCGCCGGGGCGCCACGCCACGTCCTTATCACCGACCTATACGGTCACCCGGGGCGCCACCACGTCCTTATCACCGGCTATACGGTCACCAGGACGCCGCGCGTCCTTATCACCCAGGCTATACGGTCGCCCCGGACGCCGCGCGTCCTTATCACCGACCTATACGGTCGCGGGACGCCACCACGTCCTTATCACCGACCTATACGGTCACCCGGGACGCCGCGCGTCCTTATCACCGACCTATACGGTCACCAGACGCCACCACGTCACTTATCACCGATTTATACGGTCGCACCCGGGACGCCACCACGTCCTTATCACCGACTATGCGGTCACCCGGGACGCCACCACGCGTCCTTATCACCGACCTATACGGTCGCCGGGCGCCGCCACGCGTCCTTATCAGCGACCTATGCGGTCGCCCCGGGACACCACCACGTCCTCACCGCGACCTCGGCGGTCACACTGACACTCCCAGGCACCACCACGCCCGCATTCACAGAACACTCACCCCACACCCGAACTACGACCGGGCTTGATTCCCGCCGAGGATACGTAGGAATCCTATCACGAGGTCCGGCTATTGACCTAAAACGGTCACCCAAAAGGACACCACCACGTCCTCGCTGACCCTCACGGTCACTTCCTCTCCGGCCACGCGATCCAGTTAGGACCCTTATCTTATCGGCGACCCCACTTCTTTCATAAGTGACGTCGTCGAGGGCTTCTGTAAGTACCCCAACTGGATCACTCCCTTTCAAACACACGGGAAACACCGCGAGACTCATCCACGCAGTCTCGGAGACCTCTCTCACTCAAAACCCTCTCAAACCCCCAGCCAAACCGGGGGAGGAGCCTTTGCGGGATAAAAAGGGACAAAAGGACCTTTTGGGAATTTTCGAAATCGAGAAAAGCAATTAAGGTCCGTACGGACCTCTTTGTTTCAATGATTACTAAATCCCCTTAAAGTCCACAATATTCCCTCAAATCCGGAAGAAATGATGACTTCCATGCGAGTTGGTCCGTACGGACCTCTTTGCATGCAAGATGGTCCGTACGGACCTTATTGCATGGGGGACATCATCATTCAGAATATTCTCCATCATTGCGGATTCCCTCAAATCGAGGAAATCCAAAATTCTGGATAACCAAGAAGGTCCGTACGGACCTCTTTGCTCCGAAATTTTTACTATAAATAGGGCTTCCCTCCTCATTTTTCACACCTCCCACTTCTCTCTTCCTCCCTAAGCCTTAGCTCCCCTTCTAAGACCTTTCGAGGCATTCCGGCCCCTTCGGATCCTTAGAGGCCTTAGAGCCCCTCGAGGTGCTCAGAAGCCTCTCCGAGCGCTCCCGAGACGCTCCCGCGCTGCCCGAGGCACTCTCGAGGTACTCTGAGGCCCCTCGTGGTACTCCGAGGCCTTGCCTGGGCTTTCCACGGTGTCCCGGCTCTTTCCGAGTCAAACCGGCGATCCCAACCTTGCCGAAACTCTGCCCGAATCCAACCAACGATTCCAGCGCACGCCGAACCTCTGCCCGACTGATCCCGACGAGCCCCACGCACGCCGAACCTCTGCCCAAACGCAGCCTACGGTTTCAACTCACGCCGAAACTCCGTCCGCGGACAACCGGCATCCCGAAGCAATCCGAACGCTACTCAGGCCTCAAACACTATTCCCCTGCGGAAGACAGACACGAACCAACATTGGTAAGGCTTCCTTCCGATTTTATTTCAATACATTTCAATACAATGTAGACATCTGATACAGCATGCATTTTTAAAAGCACACACACACACACACAACATTTAAAGGATATTAGGGGTATCCGAAAGACTCGTTTTACGAGGCTACTCGGGTGAGCTCTAATATTCTAATATTCTCTTCCCGAGGAGTCATCTGACCTCCGAACTCAAAATCTCATCACACAAAAACAGTTTAAAAAATTATCTTTAAACTGATGCCCTTTTTCAATGTTTTGGGCTTAATAAAAACGGCGTGGCGACTCTACAAAATGCGAAAGCAAAACGGCGAGACACCTCCAACACGCAACGCTAAAACGGAATAAGCCGGATCTTAGGGGCGCGATTGTCTTTGCCTCTCGGATCCGGGCGACTTCCCGAACAGCGACGAATGCGAGATGCCGGGGCTCCGCGCGCGAGCCGGATCCCGGGTAATTTCACCATTTCCTTAGGTTTTGGTTAGTGATCACTAGACATTTTAGTGGTGAATCAACTATACCAAACCATCCTTGGGGTACATTAGGACTAAGCACTTCATTTGCTTGGGAAGGGGAATTTTATCCTTTGAAAATGGGATTTGGTGCTTGAAAATGGTATTTAGGGTTTTGAAAATGCATTTTGCAAGTAAATAAGAACACATTGAAGAAAATGTTGATCCTTGTAGAAGATCATCCATGGAGATGAACTTCCATGGTGATCTTCTTGGATCTAAGACAAGAAGATAAAATAACTACATTTTGTAGTTTAAAGATGCATGCATGAATGAGAGACTTAGTGTAGGGAGAGGGAGGTTATACCTATCTTCCTTGTGTCTTGTGTTTGAATGGATTCAAAGGCTTGAATGTGTTTAGGATTTGAAAGTGTTTAGGGTTGATGATTTGAGTTGGTTAAAGAGAAAACAAGTAGATAACAATGAAGTCCTCTATGTTTTCTCTCTATTCCTCCTCCTAAAGGGTGATTTGAGCTTGAGTTAGTGTATGTATAAGAGTATGTATGAGAGTGATTTGAAGTGTTTGTGAGTGAGTGAGATTTGGGAAAGATTGAAGAGAAAATGGTGGCAATTCAAGTGAATTCCCCTTGTTTTCTCCCTATATTTCGCCGAGTTTCGTTCTTTGTGATCAAATTGTGTTGTTTTAAGCGAGAGAGGAGGGTTCAATTTATAACCCCCTGTGAACATCAATCATATCCGCGCGGAGGTCCTTGTAAACGTGCACAGTGCATTAAATCTTGCTCCGGGCTTTAAACAGGAAGAATATTATTCAAAAATTTCCAAAGCAGTTTGTTTTTCAACTTGCCTAATTCGGATTTTTCCAATTTCTTTTACTTTTTGAGATTCTTTTCTTGGTTTAACTTTAAATGGCAATGCCCACTTTACCCTTGCTTTGTTAGAAAGGTTAGGGTTTGTTAGAAATGTTAGAAATGTTAAAACTCTCGTTAATTTTCTAACGAAAGTACTAACGACTCAAATTGGAGCACTTACGGTAGCCCCTCGGCGACGGTGCTTTCGAAGGAAGCGGGATCGTCGATAAGAGTAAGGCTCCATATTTGGCGGGATGATCAGTGATCGAGTGGCTGGACCTAATGATAGGCTACCTACGTATCCCTAGTGAGAATCAAGCCGGTAGTAGTTCGGGTCTTTCGACTATCTTTAGTTGTCGACCACTGGAGTGATTTGTTTTAGGATGTCAACTTTGGCGAGCGAGTTCTACGATCGATTCTTTGAAAGAAACTTCTGCTGGGATAAGAAATGACCCTCTTCGGTCGATGGCTAGGGTTGTATATCCGCTCTGCTTTGGGGATAGGAATGACCATTTTGGTGCAGTGGTGAACCTAATGATAGGCTACCTACGTATCCTTAAGAGGAATCAAGCCGGCCGTAGTTCGGGTCTTTCGACTATCTTTAGTCGTCGACCCTCTTGTTTTAGGAAAGTCATCCTAAGATTTGACTATTTTGGGAAGTCACCCTATGGTCGACTATTTTTGGGAAGTCACCCTATGATGGACTATTTTTGGGAAGTCACCCTAAGGTTTTGACTGTTTTGGGGAAGTCGCCCTATGATCCAATTTGTTTTTGGGAAGTCACCCTAAGGTCGACTATTTTTGGGAAGTCGCCCTATGGTTTGACTATTTTTGGGAAGTCGCCCTATTACTTGACTATTTTTGGGAAGTCGCCCTACGGTTTTGACTATTTTTGGGAAGTCGCCCTATGGTTTGACTATTTTTGGGAAGTCGCCCTAAGGTTTTGACTGTTTTGGGGAAGTCACCCTATGGTTTGACTATTTTTGGGAAGTCACCCTAAGGGATGATTGCGATTTATCGCTTTCCTCGTGTTGTGTGTGATAGCGTTTTAGGTGCCTCAAACCTTGATGATGGCGTCTTAGGTGCCTCGAACCTCGGTGATGGCATCTCAGGTGCCTCGAGCCTTGATGATGGCGTCTTAGGTGCCTCGAACCTTGATGATGGCGTCTTAGGTGCCTCGAACCTCGACGATGGCGTCTTAGGTGCCTCGAACCTTGATGATGGCGTCTTAGGTGCCTCAAACCTTGATGATGGCGTCTCAGGTGCCTCGAACCTTGATGATGGCATCTCAGGTGCCTTGAACCTTGATGATGGCGTTTTAGGATAGATGGTCCTCTAGTGGACTTCATTTGAAGGGATCGGTTTTACGTCTGCTGTCGAAGGAAAGGATGACCGTGCTGGTCGAGTGGCTGGACCTAATGATAGGCTACCTACGTATCCTTAAGAGGGAATCAAGCCGGTCGTAGTTCAAAAATAGCTGGGGATGGTCTTTGATGGTTTGACAGTATTTGAGGTTTGACTATTTTTTTGGGAAGTCGCCCTAAGATTTGATGATAATGTTCTTTTAGAAAAGTAGTTGATTAAGATATGCTTTCATACATGTCTTTGTGCTTACTGTAGGCGAGGCTACGGGCGATGTTGATGAAGAGTTGTTAGGTTGCCGTTCGTGGGACGGTTTACGCCGACGATTTCTTTGTCTTTGGAGGCATTTTGACTGAAGGAGGAGTTTGGTTGAGTGCATCTTCTTGGTGATCGTCAAACTTGTAGAGGTTTTGAGCTTGTCTTCACATTGGGACTTCTTGCTTTTTGAGAACTTGGTGTCTCTAATCGCATTGTATTTGAGAACTTGGCGTCCTTGACCGATTGTATTTGGAGAGCTTGGCGTCTCGGCCGGATTGTATTGGAGAACTTGGCGTCCTTGACCTGATTGTATTGGAGAGCTTGGCGTCTCGGCCCATTGTATTGGAGAACTTGGCGTCTCGACCGAATTGTATTGGAGAACTTGGCGTCCACGACCGAATTGTATTGGAGAGCTTGGCGTCTCGACCGGATTGTATTGGAGAACTTGGCGTCTCGACCGGGTGTATTGGAGAACTTGGCGTCACGGCCGAATTGTATTGGAGAGCTTGGCGTCTCGACCGATTTGTAGACACCGGAGGCGGTCTTCATATGTTTGTGGATGTTGGGGGCCCTGTTTTCATCCATTTGAGGTCGTCTTTGGTGAAGATCATCCTTGCCGAAAAGGGGGATTACGTTTGAATTCACTGCATTTGTTAGTGAAGAGGAAGATGCATATATGGCATACATGATGGCGGATGCATGCATAGAACCAAAAATGATTATGAGATGATGCGTTTATTTGCTTTCGAAGATGCACTTGGCCTAAGCTTTTGGCGGGGAAATTACGATTTATGATTTTCAATCACTTAGGATTTTTCCTATTGATTCAAGTTTTGTGCATGCTACATGAGCCACAGGGAGATTTTTGTGGAGATGCATGGTGATGAGAGGGGATATATGTGTTGTTATTTGTTTGGGACAAGCTTTGAGCTGGTGGGGTGATATCCTTTAGTCGCGGACTGAATTGCATGTTATTGATGAGGTCAATTTTGATCTTGGGATGAAGTTGGATTTGAACCACGGGTCTCGATTGAAATTTCTTTTCAGTCTCGGACATTTGAAGCGTCACGACAGGCTCTAGAATCAAAGCATGTTGACATGAATGAACCCTCTTTTGCTTGGGTTAGTTGTGATTTGATGAAATGCGTATGAGGAGATTCCCAATTCTCAACTTTTGATGATGCGGGGAGTTGCCATATGCCAAGTTCTAAAGGCGAAACTCCAAGACAGGTTGTTGAGGTGACCGGACCTTTCTTCGAAGATAGGTGTGACTTGATAAAGCCCCATTCCATGGAAAAGACATGGCGAAAACCACGGAATCTTTCTCTGAATGATTTGATGAAGCCCCGGAGTTTGACAAAGCGTCACTCTGAGAGGTCCGAGTTAAAGGTTTGGTGACATGCGATGAAGTACCGAGCCAATCGATCAACGTGAGAGCCTTCAAGGTGAAGTTGTCATGAAGGGAGAAACCCATCTTTGATACCGACTATGAAACTAGAATCCTCTCTTCGAAGAGTGTCTTCCGTATAGAGCTGTTAGCCATAGTGGCACTTGGCTTGTTCGTGGCTTCAATCATATTCACCCTACTTTTTTTTTAGGGAATGGATTGTTGATTGTATTGGGTCCTTGGGGTCCCCTTTTCGATCGATTCTCACCTTTGCCCTTTTCGGGAGTCGTGTTGGAGGTGGAAGAAACCCGGTATCAAAGCGGGTGCGACAACTCGGCTGGCGATTGTAAGCCCTCTCAAATTTAGCCCCGGAATTGATCATTGCCCGTAGATCCGGATAGGGAAATTGCTAAGTGAGGCCCTCGAGATGTGGTTTCGGGCGTGAGCGAAAGATGTCTAGTTGTTCCTCTTCAAAAGGAGGAGTTGCCATCTTGCTTGTAAAAGTCCACGATGTTCTCGTCGGGGCCATTGCATTGTTGTCTGCAGAGTCAAATCTATTTGCTTCCCACTCCAAGTTAGCTAGTAATCTGGTCCCATGTAGCCACTGGCCTCGGATTTTAAGCGGAAGAACCATTTTAGAGCACTTTGGACTTCAAAGAGAGCTGAAATAGTCGGCCAGCTGGCGATTGGCGCCCCTTTTGACCTTCATTGCCAAGGTATACGTGTCCGAGATGGGTTTTCGGGCATGCGGTGCCATCAAAGAGATCCAAATTAGGCATCACGAATTTGTGGGGAACAAAGGAGTCGGGTTCGTTGGTCGGAAAGCGGACTTCTTAACCGTCAATTCGGCAATCTGTGCTTTCATTTCCTTGTGTCGTTCCACGAACCAAGCCAAATGAGGGTCTTGTGGTGGAACCATGGCATTCAAACCGGCGGCGAGCTAGAGAGAGGAGCTACCAGCGGCGACGACAGGTGGAGGGAACGGCCGATCTGGGGACATAGGTGAAATCCTGTCCTTGGCCCGAATCACCGGGGAGCTTGAGTAGGACCACTGGGCAAAGGATAGAACCTCGCGGCTTGTTGTTGATTTTCAACCGGCAAAGAGGGCGAAGGCGATCTTGATGTAGGCTGGGTAACTCGGATTTCCGGAGTGAGGCCCATAAGTAGGCTTAAGTGCGAGAACTTGTCCACGATTGTTGAATTGCATAGGCGAAGGTGCATGACCGAGGGGGCTGCGGTCTGGTGATTCGATGAAAGCTGGGATGGAGGCTTGGTAACCCATCGAAGCTTTGAGTGAGGAATGGATTTGTGAAAGGCGTGAGGAGCGGGCGAGCTAGCGTCATTACGAGGAAGGGCTTCGGCTGTTGCCCTAGACCAGGCTGTGGAAGCATTCCAAAGCTGTTCTTTGCGGAGGCCACGATAGATTGGTTCCAAAGCGAGGTGGGATTCCAATTTCTTTGTGGTATTCGAGGTAACCCCAACCATGAGAAGACATTCCGTGCGATTTTGCCCCGGCGAGGGCGTGAGCCCGATCGGTCACGTTAGGCTGCATGGGTCCGAGTGAGTACGTATTTGGGGTTTCTTTGTCCCGTTGAGACGGTCATGAAGGGATCTTATGAGGCTTGTGCGGTGCGGGGATTGGATATCTTGAGCTGGTTCTTTGTCGAGGCATTTCAAGCGATGTATGGCGAAGCTCTGGCGATGCATGCCGAAGCTGGCGAGGCATACCAAAGCTTTGTGACATACAGGCGACCCCGGCGCTTTGAGGCATACCATCTTGGCCCAAATCGGACTGAAGTCAATTTGTTTCTCCAAAGCATCCCAGGTGAGCTGTGAATGTATATCAAACCGAAATTTGAAAGGATGGGCGATTCGCGAGTTGAGAAGAGTGTGAGGAAGGTGGTGGTAGTGCATGCGGCCAAGATAGGGATGGGGATCCTTTTCCTCTTCTACCGTGAAAGTTCCATCGGGGTTGAGGGCAATCGTCAAACCAAAATTCCTGACATCTTCCAAGGACGAACATCGAAACCTCATTACGATTGGCACAAGGAGTTTTATGGACTCGGGTTCCAATATTAGTCATAGGAATATGATGAATTTCTGGTCTTGGTTAAAATTCCGTCCTCGTCCTTGGACATCAAGAAGCGCACTTGACTAGCCCATGACCAACATGGCGATCAAATCTCATCTTGCTTGGTGGAGCCTTGAGTACGAAGAGATGTATTTGCGAAGTCTTGATTCGGAAGAAGTGACTTGGCAAAGCCTCGGTCTCATATTTGTGAATTCGACACAATTAGAGAGGCTTCAACACAGTAGGCCTTTGCAGGCGATGCGAACAGAGACCCAACCCATCTTGTAGCAAAGTGAAGAACCAACGTTCTTGAATTATCATGTAGCAAAAGAGGCAACCCATCCTTCTATATTTACTTTATTATTTTCTTTATTCAATTAGTCAACCGAAAGAAAAGACAATTTAGAAATGTATACTGCGGGCGTATTTTCGAAAAGTGGGGACGAATCCCGATTTGTATTATTTGATGGCCTCATTTGACGAAGGCACAAAAGAACTCGCTTTGGGTTTGATTCTTTTGAGAGAGCATAAGAATAGAAAGGTTTGTAAAAGTGTATGGAAGCCCCTGGCGACGAGAAAATTAGTGTTTAGCTCTATTTTTCCTATAATGTAGAAAAAGAAGACTTGTCGAGACATGCGAAAACATGTTTTATTCAAAATGATCACAAGATTGCTTAAAACCCTTTATTAATGTTCGGGTTATTCAACCCCTAATCTCGATATGAACAAACATTTTGATTAATCATGAGGAGAAAGTCAAGCGATACCAAGAGTCGAAGTTGGCGAATGGTGAAGAGGGATCGTGTATAGGAGAGGCTATTGGTGAGGCCGGATTTTACGGGATTTGAATGTGTTTATGACCAGGACCATTTACTGGTTGCCTACGTTCCCCTCATTGTGAGGAGCTCGGGTCGCCGTAGTTCGGGCTTGAAGCTGTGTTTGGCTTTAGAAAAGGGGTATGAACATTTGTGGTACTTTTGGTGAAAAGGCTCGGATAGGAAGTTTGGATGATAAGGTGCGGGCCTTGAGGTGATTCCTTGACAAGTCATTTTGAGCGATTCCGTTGCTTCTTGATCGTCGTCCTTCATCGGGGGAGAAAGATTTTGGATGCGGCTTAAGGGCTTATGATATGTTTTGCCGTTGCTTTAGCGCTCCCTTGTTGTCGACAACTTCCGTTCTTCGGGCTTTAATTTTGCCCATATGTCAAACCTTCTGATCGGCGGTGCTAGGTCCTTGGCCTCATTTTTTTTGAAGCTTTTGTTTTTTTTTTTTGAAGCTTTTTTTTTTTTGAAGCTTTTGTTTTTTTTTTGAAGCTTTTGTTTTTTTTGAAGCTTTTTTTTTCTTTTTTGAAGCTTTTGTTGTTTTTTTTTTTTTGAAGCTTTTGTTTTTTTTTTGAAGCATTTTTTTCTTTTTTGAAGCTTTTGTTTTTTTTTTGAAGCTTTTGTTTTTTTTTTTTTTTTTGAAGCTTTTGTTTTTTTTTGAGCACTTGAGGACGAAGGCAAGCTTCTACTTGAACTTTCTTGATGCATGGGGCGGAGGCAAGCCCCTGTTTTTCGATATGGGGTCGATCTCCGTCTTTGAGTGACCTTTTGTTGTCCCTTGATGTTGCCGCCTTCGTTGACTTGATGAAGGTGATGATGGGGATATGTTTTGGAAAGTGTATGGCTTGATGGAGGCCTTTGTGAGGTGAGGAAAGTGTATAGGGAGGGCATTAGTTGACTTTCTCGCACCAATTAATTAAAATCTTAATCATTTCCAGAGATTATTTGTTGAGCGATGCGAGTGATCATTTAAAATAAAACCATTTCATTAAATGTAATGTAGTTGTGCAAATAATGTCTCAAGTCTAGCGAGAAAAGAAAAAGACTCTTTTATAGAAAACTTAAGATTAACTACAATGTCCAAGGAGGACTTGATTGAACGAAGAAAGTACTAGAACCTACGAAGGTTGACTAAAGAAGCTGTTTTAATATTAAAGGATGGGTAGCCCCTAGTCTAGCTACTCTTTGTTGTTGGGTGCCAAGACGCTTGAGCTTTCCATCTTTACATTAACCGATTCCATTACTTGCAGGCCGAGGCGGTGATCGATTACGTGCCCATGATGCGGGTGGGAGTGGAGGAGTTTGAGGCCATGGAGCAGTGGGGCGAGCACAAGTTGTCCAAAGAAGCGGGTCGGAAAAATCACGGGGACGAACTTTGTCGGCGAGCATATTGATGGAAGGAAGTGAACTGAGAGGACCTTGAGGGGTATTGGGCTCTGTTTGGGAGGATTCGGCGATGCGGCGGTTGTTTTGAGTGAAAGGGGTGATACTAGGCGGTGTGTCTTCGGGCCTTTCTCAAGCTTGGAGCTGGCATTAGACAAGTGTGCTCTGCAGGGCGAGGTTGTCCTATCGGATTCTCTCACTTCGGGCACTTGAATTTTGCGCGACAGAATCATTTCTTTGCACAGTTCGACATCTTGGGTCAAAGGAGTGCTAGTACTTATCATAAGATCAAGCTTCTCTGCATTTGTTTCACTTGCTCTATCAATATTGCCACATGGGGATCAACGGGAACATTCGAGTTCTTGGAACTCGCAACAAGACTCTTATCGGCGAGAGGAAACACGGCCGCGAGGCTGGTGGCCCGACGGGTGAATTCACTAAGTCCGGTAGATGACAACGGAAAACTTGTGGCATCCGGATTTTCTTTTAGCAACTCATGATCGCATTCGGGTGGGTGTAGAGGCTTGAGAACATAGCCACATAGCTCAAGCGATTATGTGAAGGCTGGAGCATAAAGCTGGCGGTATTCTTTGAAATTGAGGAACAGTGTGATGGAGCCCAACTCGTTACGAGGAGGCGAGGCGATGGAGCCCTAATGGCTTTGAGGTGTTGGAAAGGGCTGAAGAGGAATTGTCCTTGGCAAGGGATCATATGTGGATGGACGGAGGTGTTGGCCGTGGGATGGAGAGTTATAGGATGAAGGGATGAAATCACTTGTTTACGAAGTCTCATCTTCGACCATGACCGAGGAACCATTCGCCTCAGCATTACACGAACTCCATGGCGGCGGAGAGCATTGATGAGCGAGGTCGGCTGTTCTTCATGAATCTTATGGGCGTTTTCCAAAGCCGGGACTAACTCTTCCTTCCTAATCATCGGATTTCTTGTATCCTTGCGCACTACGCCAAATACGCCATCGAGATCATTATCATCCCATTTAACCTTGGCGTCGATCGTGAACTTATCGGAGGGCGAGAGTTCAAAGCATTTCACCAAATCCGGCTTTGCCATGGCCACATGCTTGTTGCGATCAAACCATCCATTCTCAACATTTGTTGCGACTAAATCATACGGCTTGTCGAGTACATTGAATTCACGAGTTTGAATCATAAAATTCAATCATGTTTACATTCGCGTTGTTTGGGAAAGGATCATTGGCGGGGTTGAGATCACTAAGGCGCTCGAGTTTGCCCTTCTTAATTAATCCCTGAATCGCCTTTCTCAAAGGCATGTACGGTTGTCGGTCGTATGACCGTGAGTGCTGATGGAAAGCACAATACTTAGTGGTGTCAAAAGGGATTTTGGGATCCTTGGGGCGATAGTTTCTCATGGGTTCGAGGAGACCTGCTCTAGCAAGCTATTTAAAACTTTGCTTAAGGGAACACCCAAATCCTCGGGATTCGAGATTTGGTCATTGACTTGGTCACCATTACGAACGGGGTTTGCCGGTTTTGGTCCATTGGGGCGCTCAAGCTTGCCCGTTTCGATTAACCTTTGAACCGCTCTCTTCAAGACTATGCAGTTGTCGGTCGTGTGGCCATAATGATCATGGAAGGCGCAGTGCTTACTCATGTCGAGAGGTGCATTTGAGCTCCTTGGATGGTAGTCCTTGAGAGGCTCCAAAAGGCCTACCCTTACTAAGCCCTTGAAAATTAAGCCCATGGGCATCCCAAGATCATCAAAACGTTCTCGTTGCCTTAAAGGACCACCATTTCTTGGTTGCTTTTGGGGGCCGTCAATTGTACACAATGCCTTCTTTCCTCTACCGGATGTCGGAGCCGTGTTGGAAGGGTAAGGTTTATAGCGGTGAGACATGTTCAGACTCGTAGTCTTTTCCCGTGCACGAACCCTTTTGATGTAATCATCGATGTAATCGTCGAGATTCGACCTTTTGTAAACTACATTCGTGTCAGATACACAAGATTGATATGGTGAGATGGCCTGAGTCGAGCGATCGTCGATACTCTCGTCGCTAGGCTTTTCTTGTACCTTCTTAATTGGTTCTACCAATAATCCATTGGATGAGTCAATAGGAACATTAGGATTGCATGACCCCGCCACAAGATTGGCATTAGCAAAGCGAAACCACGGTAGGAAGTACTCTGGTGGGAGGAATGACAGTGCGAGCATTAAAAGCGTGACCGTAATCTTCCTCATAAGGCACAGCGGTTGCCGAAGATGAAGATATATGGCTCGTAATGGGTGGATACCGGGGAGCGGTGAGTGCGGATCCGGAAAGGCTGCTGAAAACATGAGGTTTGAGGCATCGTAACGATAGGATTGAATGTGTCTTGACCGCACCGAGGAACATGGCTGCAAGGGAAATGTGTATCTTGTACTTGATGAGCGAGGAGCGGCTTGCGTAGCAGCCGGGTGGAGAATCGATGAGGAGCATTTGACCTTGTCGGACTTCCCAGCCGGAGGGGCGGGGTAGAGCGATGAAGTGGTGATAAAAGCACAGTGGCCCACGTGATCTTGCGGTATCATAGGGGCCGGTGTGCTTTGAGAATTGGAGGAAGCAAGGCGGCCTCCTCTCGAACCATGGAGCCGAGAAACGAACTGTCCCATTCCGAGATGGTGACCCGAGCCGGGCTGATGCGGTGAAGTAGTAAACGACCCCTTCCAAGCGATGACCCGAACCGGACTGATGTTGTGAAGTAGTAAGCTGGCCCCTTCAAGGCTGCGGGCAAAAGCCAACCGACTCAATCCTGGTGGTGAGACACGAGAGGCACCGAGGGCGGGTTGACCTAGATCGGACTGTCGAGGAGTATCGAGCGATAAGGGCTGAGATGTCTTGAACGACCAATTCCAGATTGATGACCGGGCAGGCTGAGGTTTTGGAGTAGCGAGGCCCATTCCAAGGCGATTGAAACCCAAAGGTGAAAACTGGGAGGTGCCGGGGGAAGTTGACCAAGATCGATACGATGAGGCCGAGAGGCGTGAGTGATAGGCTTGGGGATGCTTGGCCCATTAGTAGTTCCACACGAAAGGGGACGGGGCATTTGATGGTAGTTGGCATGCCGGGAGGGTAATTAGCTCCAATCTTCGCATCAACCGTAAAGGTTCCATTAGGGTGGTGAACAATTGCTAGCCCACAGGTTACGATACTTTCCAATAAGCGGCTGATCTGAGCCTCTTGATTTTGTCTTATCTGTTCCAACATCGATTCCACTGTTCGGCATTTTGCGGATTTTCGGGGTGTGGAGTTGTACGTCCCCCACCGTTCTCCTCTGAGTTGGTCATTACGAAACTTTGAGCTGAAGCGAAGGAGGAAACCGATGAAGTATCGACTTCGAATGGCTGATTTGAACAAACGATGACCCGGGGTCTCGATCCAAACTTTGCTTCTTGTGGAAGGCACAAAAGGGTGTGGTTCGAGACTCGGGAAGCGAAACAGGTTGGTGTTTGGGCTTAGGGCTCATGCAACATGCGGTTATTTGTTCTTGTTTACTTAAAACATGTTTTATTAACCTAATCGGTTGGAAAAGATTGCTCTTCTTTTTCGCGAACTACTCGATTCTGGATCGGTGGGCCCCGTCACTACGTCTATAAGCCCCTCGTATTCCACTGTATTTCGACCTCCCGGGGTGGACAGGCCCGGGCGAGGTCCTATAGGGCAAGCGGGTCCCACCGACCGAAAGAAAACGATCCTAAAAGTCTGGCGGGTAATCGAGTCTTAACGAGCATTCGATGTAAATTACGGACAAAGGCGACATCAAAAGTCAAGATCATATCCAGGGGCTCGACGAAAAGTCGGCATGATTTGGAGCGATAGCGTCCACAATTGATCTTGACTTGTTGTCGGTTAAGCCGTAATTAGGCATGGAATAATCATTAATCCTTGATGACTCGGTGTCAATCTTTGGGAGTCAATGTATAATTTGTGCCGATCGAGCCGAAGTCAAGGCGCCGGTCAATATCTTGGTCAAAGTCTGCGGCGGAAAACCGGCGAACTTCGGCGATAAGGGTCCCCGAAAGATATTGAGTCGGTATGCCGACAAAGGCTTGAAAGGAAAGGTCTATACACAGACAGGGCATGACACAGACCAGACTAAAAACCAACCGGGTCTCGGACAAAGTGTGTCACGGACAAGTGCATGGTCGACACGAGGCTCCATGGGATGTTTGGGTAGTCCTGTGCTCATCCGAGAGGCGTAATAAGACCAAACGGACCGCGACAAGGATTTCCCCGGGTTAAGGACGTAGTGTGCAGTGTACGGTCACGTGCGCGTAGTGTGCAAGCAGTCTATATTCTTTTTCTGAGTAAAATAGAAATTTTTATGTGTCTTAAAAGGCATGATGCATGATTTTTTTTTTTGAAAATTTTCTTTTTTTTTTTTGAAAATCCTTTTTTTTTTTGAAAATCCTTTTTTTTTTGAAAATTTTAATGAGCACATAAGCACGTAAGCACGAAAATTCCGACAGTTAGGGACATTATTCCGACAGTCAAAATTTTGACTTTCTCCGAGGCGGCCAAAACAACACGAAAACTGTGCAAAAATCAACACACACACAAAAATGATTTTCAAAGCCGGGACGGAAGCTTGACCCTCAAAAGCTTTTTTTTGAAAACGGTGATACCGGTACGTGGGATTGTTAAACCACAATTTATCCCCGACTCGTGTTAGGAGGCGATAACGGGAAGTTTAATGGTTTCCACCAATATACCAAGTATCATTTTTTTTTTTTTAAAAAAAAGCTTATTCCCCAGCGGAGTCGCCACTGTGATGATGCCCGATTTTTTTTTGAAATCAAAACGGAGTCGCCACGCCATTTTTGTTTTAAGGGCCAAAACTTTGAAAAAAGCTCGAGATCAGAGATTTAGGTTCGGAGGTCATGTTACGCGTCGGGAAGGACGTTAGTGTGCACCCGGAGCGCCTCGTAAAACGAGTCTTCCAAACATTTGAAATCCTTTTGTGTGTATGTGTGTGTGTGTTTTGACCAAAATGAGTTGAAACTGAGAAAAACAAAAATGGGGAACTCTTTATAAGACTTTGAACAATCCCCAAGATTTTTGGTATGATTTTTGGGTTGAGTCTTGGCACTCAAAAGATTTTTGGGAGTTGAAAAGCAATTCTGCCAGAATGAAAAAGGCAGTTGACCCTTGACTTTGAAATGGACTTAAAGGCTTCAAAACCTCAGAATCTGGGAAAAGTCCGAGAATGAAAGTTGCTTAAAACACCCTAAATAGGGTTTCTGCCAAGGAACTTTCCATTTTGGAAGTAATTTGAGGGGTCAAAACCTTCTGGAAATCTCAGATGTGAAATCTGGATTTCCAGAAGCTAATGAACTGGCCTCTAAGATACAAATTGAAAGATTGGGTTTTACTCACGCAAAAAATAAAGTAAAAATATGTATGGAAAGATCTGGATGTTGGCTACAAAAAGTATTTTGTAGTCGACACCAAATTCCAAGTTTATCTATGTCCAAAAATTAGACCATGGACTGAGGTCTGAGAAAATTGCTACTGGACAGCAACTTCTCAAGAGAGAAAATATGATTTTAAAGGGGGTTTTTGCATCCATGCTTGTCCCCATTTCCCTAGGTTTTGGTTAGTGACCACTAGACATTTTAGTGGTGAATCAACTATACCAAACCATCCTTGGGGTACATTAGGACTAAGCACTTCATTTGCTTGGGAAGGGGAATTTTATCCTTTGAAAATGGGATTTGGTGCCTGAAAATGGTATTTAGGGTTTTGAAAATGCATTTTGCAAGTAAATAAGAACACATTGAAGAAAATGTTGATCCTTGTAGAAGATCATCCATGGAGATGAACTTCCATGGTGATCTTCTTGGATCTAAGACAAGAAGATAAAATAACTACATTTTGTAGTTTAAAGATGCATGCATGAATGAGAGACTTAGTGTAGGGAGAGGAAGGTTATACCTATCTTCCTTGTGTCTTGTGTTTGAATGGATTCAAAGGCTTGAATGTGTTTAGGATTTGAAAGTGTTTAGGGTTGATGATTTGAGTTGGTTAAAGAGAAAACAAGTAGATAACAATGAAGTCCTCTATGTTTTCTCTCTATTCCTCCTCCTAAAGGGTGATTTGAGCTTGAGTTAGTGTATGTATAAGAGTATGTATGAGAGTGATTTGAAGTGTTTGTGAGTGAGTGAGATTTGGGAAAGATTGAAGAGAAAATGGTGGCAATTCAAGTGAATTCCCACTGTTTTCTCCCTATATTTCGCCGAGTTTCGTTCTTGTGATCAAATTGTGTTGTTTTAACTGAGAGAGGAGGGTTCAATTTATAACCCCCTGTGAACATCAATCATATTCGCGCGGAGGTCCTTGTAAACGTGCCTGGTGCATTAAATGCTGCTCCAGGCTTTAAACAGGAAGAATATTATTCAAAAATTTCCAGCAGTTTGTTTTTCAACTTGCCTAATTCGGATTTTTCCAATTTCTTTTGCTTTTTGAGATTCTTTTCTTGGTTTAACTTTAAATGGCAATGCCCACTTTACCCTTGCTTTGTTAGAAAGGTTAGGGTTTGTTAGAAATGTTAGAAATGTTAAAACTCTCGTTAATTTTCTAATGAAAGTACTAACGGCTCAAATTGGAGCACTTACACATGGGAGAATGCATGTAAAAATGACATTTTTAGTGAAAAGATGACATTTTTGGGTTGCAAAGGATGCATTTGATTTAAAGAAATGATCTTTATTTGCAAATGATGTATTTGATTTAAAGAAGTGATCTTTATTTGCAAAGGATGCATAAAGACATGATTTTTATGCAAAGGATGCATTTTTATGAAGAAATTGGGATTCGAATATGCAAGGGATGCATGAAGATTGTATTTTGAAAAGCATAGGATGCTAATTTAGGATAAAGATATGATCTTTAATGCAAAGGATGCTTGAAAAAGGATTTCATATGCAAAGGATGCATTTTTATCATAAAGATTGGATTTTTATATGCAAATGATGCATAAAGATGATATTTTTATTAAAAATAGGGTTTTTAGGTGCAAAGGATGCACCTTTGATTCAAAAGATTACATTTTTAATGGCAAGGGATGCCTAATGCATGCAAAGGGGGAAATGGGGTATAAAGATATGATCTTTAACTATGAATGCCAAGTCCCAAGCAAAGATAATAACAATATATGAAAATGCAATGAGCAATTAAAATCACATAGAGCAATTAGGATGCAAGTTTAGGGCGTGAGAGGTTACCAATGGCTTCCTCTTCTTCTTTGGATGGAGCTAGGTGGAAAGGTTGATCTTGGGATCTTCAAGGAGGAGGGAGGTGGCTTCTTGGCCTTCTTCTTCACCTTCTTGGACTTCCAGCAGCTCTTGGGAGTGTATTTTACGTATTATGTGTGATGTTGTTGATATTGTTGTTGTTAAAAATGGGTAGAGGAGGGCTCTATTTATAGGCAGTCTGGATAAGGCCAATGAAGCCGTGCGGCCAGAGACCCTTGGCTAATGCAGCCGTGCGGCATTATCCCTTGTGACTCAGCATGTTTCTAGAATCATGCAAGGTGGCAATTTCTAGAACATTTCCTAATTAAGAAAAACGTGTTTCTTAATTAGGAAGCTTCCCCTTCAGCCCTTATTTGTTTTGGAACAGTTCCGGAATATTTCCGGAACACTAGGAAGGTCCGGGGAATTACCGGGAAACTTATCGAAATTGTCGGGAAATTTAACCGGAAGGCATGAGCCAGATTTGGGTACTTACAGCAAGGCATTGTTTTGGGTCATGTTGTGTCAAAGAAAGGCATAGAGGTCGATAGGGCGAAAATTGATGTTATTTCTTCCCTTCCCTATCCCACTAATGTGCGTGAGGTCCGGTCATTCCTCGGTCATGCGGGGTTTTACCGGTGCTTCATAAAAGATTTTTCCAAAATCGCCTCTCCCCTATGCACTTTGTTACAAAAAGAGGTTGATTTTCATTTTGATGAGAGGTGTAAGGGGGCCTTTAATGAGTTGAAGTCTAGGTTGACCACCACCCCCATAATCCAAGCACCCGATTGGTCTCGTCCCTTCGAGATCATGTGTAATGCTAGTGATTATGCAATTGGGGCTGTTTTGGGTCAAAAGGTGGAGAGGGCATCCCATGTCATTTACTATGCTTCTATGACCCTCAATGATGCCCAAAGGAATTATACCACAACCGAGAAGGAGATGTTGGCGGTTGTTTTTGCTCTTAAGAAGTTTCGATCATATCTTGTAGGCACCAAAGTCATTGTTTACACCGACCATGCTGCTCTTAAGTATCTTATGACCAAGAAAGAGGCAAAACCTAGACTTATTAGGTGGATCCTTTTATTGAGTGAATTTGATATCGAGGTGAAGGATAAGAAGGGGGCGAGAATCTTGTGGCCGACCATTTGAGTCATCTTGTTCTTAAAGAGGATGAGCCCTCTAATCAGTATTCTATTCGGGGTGAGTTTCCCGATGAGTCTCTTTGGGTGGTTCAGTCGTCCGCACCATGGTACGCAGATTTGGTCAATTTTCTTGTGTCTCAAAAGTTCCCTCCGGGACTGACTAAATCTAAGAAGGATAAAATCCAGAGTGAGGCAAAATATTATGTTTGGGATGAGACTTATTTGTGGAGGCATTGTGCGGATCAAGTGATTCGTAAGTGCGTAGCCGATAGTGAGATTCATTCCATCCTTAGATTCTGTCATGAGCATGCGTGTGGGGGTCATTTCGGTGCTAGAAACACGGTGAGGAAATTGCTTAAGAGTGGTTTTTATTGGCCTACCCTGTTCTATGATGCGTATAACTTTTGCAAATCTTGTGATAGATGTCAAAGGGTTGGTAACATTGGTCGACGTGATGAGATGCCACAACATTTTGTCTTAAATTGTGAGATTTTTGACGTATGGGGAATAGACTTTATGGGTCCTTTTCCCAATTCATTTAACTTCTTGTACATCTTGTTAGCGATCGACTATGTTTCCAAGTGGGTTGAAGCAATCCCCACACGCACCGATGATTCACGAGTAGTGGTCAATTTCCTTAGGTCCAACATAGTGTGTAGGTTTGGTATGCCTAGGGCCATCATTAGTGATAGGGGGACACATTTTTGTAATAGGAAGGTCTAAGCTTTGGTTAAGAAATATCATATTACTCATAAGATTTCGACCGCCTATCATTCCCAAACTAATGGCCAAGCGGATGTGTCCAACCGGGAGATCAAATCCCTTCTTGAGAAAATTGTGAATCCATCTAGGAAGGATTGGAGTCTTAGGCTTGATGACGCTTTGTGGGCCTACCGGACGGCTTATAAGACACCTATCGGTATGTCCCCATATCGATTAGTGTTTGGGAAGCCGTGTCATTTACCAGTGGAGTTGGAACATAGAGCATTTTGGGCCATTAAGAAATTTAATATGAACCTAGATGGGTCCGGTGAGGAGAGAAAGTTGCAACTAAGCAAGTTGGATGAGATTAGGAGAGAAGCTTACGAGAACAACCAACTCTATAAGGAGCGGTCAAAGGCTTGGCATGATAAAATGATCATTAGGAAGGACTTTAAGGTTGGTTAAAAAGTCCTCTTATTTGATTCCCGTCTCCGGTTGTTTCCCGGAAAGCTTAGGTCTCAGTGGACCAGACCTTTTATTGTGAGGGAGGTATATCCGCATGGTGCGGTTGAGATTGGTAGTCTCTCCGGAGACAAGATTTTTAAGGTAAATGGTCAACGCCTAAAATTGTATCATGATGGCGTGGTAACAAATGAGGATGTGGAGGTGCATTACCTCCAAAATCCTAATTATGATTAGACCTTATTTCTGAGTCTTGTCAAAGACTTAAAATTTGATGCTTGCCGGGGGCTTACCCGGCGTTTGGTCTAGCTAAAGACGGTAAAGAAGGGCGGCTATCCGGGAGGCAACCCGGGATTTAATCTCATTCATTCTTAGTTTTTATTGTTGTTGTATTTATGTTTTTTTTTATCATTATATGAATCGGTGCTACTAAAGGTATTTGCTTTGTGGTGGTGTGCAGGGAGAAGTAAAGGAGAAAGGATCAAAGCCTGGGCCTGTAAAAAAAAAAAAAGCTGAAAACAGGCCATAGGATGACTCATCCCCTAGTCCAAGCCAACTATTCCCCAAAAGGGGGACGACTGATTCTGAAGCATATGCCAAGGGGACGACTCATCTCATGTTGAACCAACTATTCCCCCAAATGGGGGACGACTGATTCTGGAGGGGGCTAATTGGGGATGACTCGTGCCCCTTGGGACGACTCATCCCTTGAGCCTGTTCTAAAAAAAAAAAGAATTTTTTTTTGAAAATCAAGGGTTTTAAACCTTCAGTCGTCGTCCCCCACTCTCCTTCTAAGTCGTGCTTCCTTTTTCTTCCTTCTCTTTTTCTCTCTACAAACACCCACCAATCCACCATTACCACCACCTAAATTCACCATCCTCCAATCCCTACATCCAAAACCTTCACCCTCCTACCCTTCCTTAACCAAAACTGAGCCCCATTCTCTCTTCATCTTCATCTTCAACCCCTAAATCACCATTAAAGCCCCAAGCTTTCTTTCTCTACCCCAAATCCAAAATTCCATCCAACTCCCTCCTTTTCTTCGAAATCCGAACCCTAATCCACCATCTTTACCCAATTTTGACCCACCTTCTTCAATTTTTGCCTTCAATCCACCCCAATTTTCGAAAATTCACTAAACCCTTGAAAGTCAAAGAGGAGGTTTTTGGTCAAAATCTGTTGGAGGTTGCCGTTGACTGTTCAAGGAAGGCTGAGACCACGTTGGGAGTGTTAGTAAGGTACAATTTCACCCTTTCTCTTTTGCACTTTCAATTGATGGGACTTGTGGAATTTGTAGTGTGGTGGTTCGGTTGGGATTTGAAAGGAGGTTTTGTATAGGGTGGTGATTTGTTGTTGCCTGAACTTTGTGAATTGTGTGGAGGATTTGTTGTGGGCTTTTTGTGTTGAAAAAAAAATAAAAAATTATGCCGCCTAAGGAGAGAGACGTTCGAGGGGGTAGCAACAAGAGGGTTAGACAAAACACCCACTCCGAAGTCCCAAATGATCCCACTCCCCTTAATGCTTCATTACCTTATATGGGATTGCTCCAGTTGACTTTTGCCCAAAAGAAAAAATGGCGGAATTTGAAAAGTAGGAAATTCCAAGTCACCACCTTCCTTCATTTGCCGGTGTTGAGGAATTTGGGTTTAGAGACCTTAGTAACTGAATTGATGACGCAAGCCGGGTTGGGTAATTTCTTGGGGAAGAGAGCAGATACATATTTGAGATATTCACTTGAATTCCTTTCAACCTTGGAGGTAGGTAAGGGGTCACATGCCAATTCGATTCGATTTCATCTAGATGATGAAGCATTTAGAGTGACCTATGATGATTTGAGGGGAGTTTTTGGGGTTGAACAGCCGAGGGGAAACTGGTTGGAGGCTGATGGGGCAAGTTGCTTTTTCTTTTCGGAGCTCACAGGATTGCCCTGCATTAAGAAATACCTTAGGTCTTCTTCTCTTTCTCACCCGGCTTGGAAATTATTTTACAGAGGGTTGTCTATGTCCTGGTTGGCAAATGGGGAGCCCGCTCAATTGAATATGGCTATGGTAAACCTCTTGCGAACGGGGTTGAGGAGTTATCAGGTGATTCCTGATTGGGTTGATATTTTTGTTTGGAGATGTGAGGCATTTGACCTTACCAAAAAGGGAAACATTTCAATAGGGGGGATGATCACATTGATTGCTGCAGCTTGTGTGGGGGAGCTAAAACCCAAGGCGGTAAAATTGATTGGGGGCATGAGTTTTTATTCTAGAGACTGGCTTGTGCAGTATGACAAGTTTGTGAGAGACCCGAGGGAGGCGGACAACATATCCTTATTGTTTGAGTATGGTACTCCCAGGAGGACGGTCCCTTGCATGGTAGGGGCTACGTTCCCGAGTGGTGCACAGGCCAGGCATTGGCGTATGCCCGGTGTTGATGATGAAATGGATCCAGTTGATGAGGAGGATGAGGATGAACAGGAGCAGGATCATGATCAGGGTGGTCAGGTAGGAGAGCAGAACCAGAGCCAGCAAGGTTCTTTTGATCAGTGGGATATGATGAGGGCATTTTTGGAGGAGCAGGAGCGATCCCGGAGGACATTTATGGAGGAGCAGGAGCGAGCACGGCTAGCTAGGGAGCAGAGCCGACAGGCTCTAGAGGATGTTAGATTTCAGGAGGTGCAGGACCGTTTTGAGGGTTTGAATGATGATGTGGCCATTTTGGGATCCCGATCTCGGCAGTTAGAAGCATGGGCGATGCAGCCCGAGACCCGGAGCTACGAGCTTGTATCGGATGACTACTTGGCTATGATGCAGTCGAGAGCCGCTGATCGTGCTCAGAGGCGTTCTTCCCAACAAGCCTATTATCAGGGGGAAGGCTCTGGCTCTCGTCAGTGATGGTTATCTTTTTCCCTTTCCTTTTCGTTATTACCGCAATTACTCTTTATTTCACACATTGAGGACATTGTGCGGTTTGAGCGTGGGGGTATGGGGATGTTTATGGGGATGCTTCTATCTGTTTCTATCTGTACAGTATTAAAAAAATGATGAAAAAAAATATAAATAAAAAAAAATAAAAAATAGAGAGGCTAAGTGAAAACCCGAAAGGGCGCTTAGGCAAAAGGTGAGGTTTTGAGATGTATTATCATTTATTCACCGGTGTTGGCGTCATAAGGGGGGTTTGGAGTCTCGGGTTAGGATTTTCATACTTGGTGTAGGAGGCTCGGTTAGAGGTGATTAGGATAGAAACCCTCGTTCTTTCTTGGAGTAATAAGGGGGCGTTGGTGCTTTCACGAGGTAAGTTATGTCCGGAAACAATTTCTAGGCATCAACTTCTTATTTTTACGAGGGCGAGAGTAGTGTGAGACTAGCGTGGGGGAAACTTAGGACATTTTTAGTTCCCCTAGGCTTTTATGTGTGAGCCTTAGTCTGGATATTTTTTTTATTATGGGAGTTTGTATCGGGCTAAGGCCATTGATGTATATTTGAAATTCTGGAGTTATAAGGAGACAGAGATTCTTGTACTCTGTTCATGACTTTTGATTGATGTTTGTGGGCGGATTAGAGGAGACTAGGAATCATTTACCCTCCATGCATCTGTTTTAGACCGGTGTTAGATTGGAGTTTAGGATATTACTCAGGGACGAGTAATGGTCTAAGCGTGGGGGTATTTGATAGGGCGGATTTTTACTATGTAATTCCTATGTTTTTCGGTCTTATATTTCATTATTTCCATGTAATTAGTTAGGTTTGATGTATTTTGAGTGATTCTATGTATTGTGAGGATTATGAGAGAAACTATGTGATTTGAGAGAATTTTAGTGAGTTTATGATGTAAGTGTTTTTGGTCCTCAAAATTTGCTCAAGTTCATCAAGTTCTACACCCATGAAAGTCAAGTCAAGGTCAATCGAAGAAGTTCGGAAGCGAGCCAAGGAGTCAAGAGAAAAAAATGAAGAAATCTGCGATTTTGTTCCAGGGGACGAGTCGTCCCCCTTTGGCCTAACTATTCCCCAAAGGGGGAACGACTGATTCAGAAGGGTGTGAAGGCAGGGACGAGTCGTCCAGAATATCACGACTCGTGCCCACGTAATGAAGGCAAAGGCACGACTCGTGCCTGGAGGGACGAGTCGTGCCCAGACGCGTTGGCATGACAGATTTTTGTAGTTTTTAATATTTTTAATTTATTTTCTTTCCTTTTTAACTAGGCTTTAGGGAGGGTGTATATATACAACCTCTTATCAGTATTTTAGGTTATCGTCTCTTTTGGTTAGTTTTTCCTTAGAACAATATTCAAGCTTGAATTTTCATGGAAGGCTAATCTCCATTGCTTTGGCTTGTAACTGTTGAACCATCTTGAATATAAATTGAGGTTTGTTTTCTTTCTATTATTTTTCCCTAATTGCAATTTTGCTTGTTCTTAATTCAAATCAATTTTTAGGGTTTTGAGAAATTGATCAATCTCTTAATCCTTTTAAATTGATTATTGCTAGATCTCCCTTGTATCGTGTCGGACTAGGCTTATCATTGTAGCACCTTTGCAATTCTTGAATGTGTCATCTTGGATCGTGATTAAAGTAAAATTGGCTTTAATTCTATTTGAAACAATAATAGGTTAATTCCTTGATCTTAATCTCTTAGAATTTCATCAATTAATAATTAGAACCTTGATCGTGTCGGCTAGGTTTTATTTATCAATTAAGGTTTTTAGTTGAGCGTGTCGCCGCTATTAACTACTATCAAAGAAGAGATAGAGATTTATTATCTCGTGATCAAGTAATTAGGGGAAAGTACGAAAGAATCATTCCGGTGATATTGATTGATAGACGGAGATAATTTTGCATGTCCAAGGTGTTCTCTTACATAATTGTTTATAACCTAGCTTTTAATTCCCATCTTAGGATTTTTAATTATTCAACAAACAAAACCCCCCCATTCGTGTGTGACTTGATCGTATTCAATAACCGTTCTTCGTGGATCAATCCTGGACTTGCTCTAGCTGCATATCTTGTGGCCGAGTTCCGGTTTAATTTAGTAGGTGTGCGACTAAGCCTACCAGAAGTATAAGGGGAATTGTTTCAAGTGTGGGCAGAAGGGGCACAAAGAGGCAGAATTGTCCGGAGAAGGGGAACGGTAAAGGCAAAGAAGGATCTTCAAAGTCAGTTAATGTGGTTGAAGATTGCTCAGAGGATGTTGATGGAGATATGCTCACGACTTCATCAGCTATAGAGCACCCGACAGATGGCTGAATTCTGGATTCGGCATGTTCGTTTCATGTGACGGCGAATCGTGATTGGTTCGATACCTACAGGTCAGTTAATTCTGGTATAGTTACTATGGGTAATGGTGCTACATGTAAAATTGCTGGCATAGGAACTACATGTAAAATTGCTGGCATAGGAACTATAAGAATTAAGATGTATGATGGTGTGGTTAGAACGTTATGTGATGTTAGACATGTACCGGAGGTTTCTAAAAATCTGATTTCATTGGGTACCTTGGATGCAAACGGTATGTCCTATAAAGCACAAGGTGGAGTATTGAAAGTAGTTAAGGGTGCTATGGTTGTGATGAAGGGTGAGAAGGGCTCTAAGAACATTTATAGGTTGCTAGGAAGCACGGTTGTAGGTGGAGTCACATCCGTTGAGTCTGAGGTTGATACTGATGCCCTTCTATGGCATATGAGGCTTGGTCACATGGGTGAAAGGGGGATGCGGGAACTTCATAAACGAAAGTTGTTGAAGGGTTTCAAGACTTGCAAACTTGAGTTTTGCAAGTATTGTGTTCTTGGAAAGCAAAATAAGGTGCAATTCAAGACGGGTAAGCATACAACAAAGGGCATTCTCGATTATGTTCATTCAGATGTGTGGGGGCCGGTTAGAACAGAATCAAGGGGTGGACATTATTACTTCGTGACGTTTATTGATGATTTTTCGAAGAAGGTTTGGGTTTACTTCATGAGGCACAAATCAGAAACTTTTGAGAAGTTCAAGGTGTGGAAAGCTGAAGTGGAAAATCAAACAGGGCAAAAAATCAAGTGTTTGAGAAGTGATAATGGGATAGAGTACACAGATGGCGAGTTCAAGAAGTTCTGTAGAGAGCATGGAATCAAGAGGCACTACACAGTACGCAAGACACCACAGCAAAATGGTGTGGCTGAAAGGATGAATAGAACCATTGCGGAAAGGGCTAGGTGTCTACGATTCAATGCAGGATTAGCGAAGAACTTTTGGACTGATGCAGTGAGTATGGCATGTTTCTTGATAAACAGATCACCTAGAGTCTCTTTGGACAACAGATTTGCGGAGGAGGTATGGGCGGGTAATGAGATAGACTTCACCGATATTCGGGTGTTTGGGTGTCCATCCTATGTGCATATTCCTGGTGAAGAGAGGTCGAAGCTTGACCCTAGTTAAAACAGTATGTCTTTCTCGGGTATGAAATAGGTGTGAAAGGATACAAGATTTGGGATCCCAAGTCGAGCAAGGTGGTGATCAGTAGGGACGTGGTCTTTGATGAAAAGGCTATGTTGAAGTGTACTCAAGATGATAAAGAGAAGGTGCCAGAAAGCAAAGGGAGCGAGAAGCAAGTCATTGAGGTGGAGTTACATGAGGATGAAGCTGATACAGATCTCACTCTTCCGGATTCAGAGGTAACTACACAGGAAACTGAAGCGGCTAGTACTTCAGTTGGGAGACCTAAGAGGGTAATCATACCACCGGTCAGGTATGGCTTTGAAGACATGGCTTCATATGTTCTTGTTCTTAGTAGTGGAGACCAAAGTACTTTTAAGGAGGCAATAAGCAGTCCGAAAAAGGATAAATGGGTAACAGCTATGGTGGAGGAGATGGAGTCTTTGTACAAGAACGATACATGGGATTTGATGGAGCTTCCTAAAGGGAAGCCTGCTATTGGTTGCAAGTGGGTTTTCAAGCGTAAAGAAGCAGATCAGAAAAAGAGGGGGAAAAGTTCAAGGCTCGATTGGTAGCAAAGGGGTACTCGCAGCGAGAGGGGGTGGATTATAATGAGATTTTTTCGCCTGTTGTGAGGCGCACTTCTATTCGAAACGTGTTGGGTCTTGTAGCTCACTATGATTTAGTATTGGAGCAGATGGATGTGAAAACTGCGTTTCTACATGGTGAGTTGGATGAGCAGATTTTCATGGAGCAACCACATGGGTTCACGGAGCCCGGGTAGGAGCGTTTGGTTTGTAAATTGAAGAAGTCACTTTATGGGCTGAAGCAGTCTCCAAGGCAGTGGTACACGAGATTTGACTCCTACATGGTACGTATTGGCTACAAGAGGTCTGAGTATGATTGTTGCGTTTATGTGAAGAGCCTTGATGATGGCTCATGTATTTTTCTGTTACTGTATGTGGATGATATGCTTATCGCGGGTAGAAGCAAGAATGAGGTCAATCAGTTGAAGGCCTTGTTAAGTGCAGAGTTTGACATGAAGGATTTGGGGGAAGCCAAGAAGATCCTTGGAATGGAGATTCGCCGAGACAGGAAATCTAGGAGATTGTGGTTGTCTCAAGCCGGCTATGTGGAGAAGGTGTTGGAGAGGTTTAATACGTGGGATGCAAAACCTGTGAAGACACCATTGGCGAGTCATTTTAATTTATATGCCTCAGATTCCCCGAGTTCTACTGAAGAAATTCAGAATATGTCGAAGGTTCCCTATGCAAGCGCAGTGGGATGTCTCATGTATGCTATAGTTTGCAATAGGCGAGATTTGGCGCAAGCCATTAGTGTGGTTAGCAAGTATATGGCGAATCCGGGTAAACAGCATTGGGAAGCAGTTAAGTGGGTTCTTAGATACTTGAAGGGCACTATGGATTATGGCATCATGTTTGAAGGAAAGAGTGAGGAGTTTTCTGTTGTGGGATATGTTGATTCAGATTATGCGGGTGACTTGGATCGGAGGAGGTCGACTACGGGTTATGCATTTACTCTCACAGGTGGACCCATATGTTGGAGATCAATGATTCAGTCGATTATTGCATTGTCTACAGAAGCGGAGTACATGGCAGCAGTTGAAGCTGCAAAGGAAGCCTTATGGCTTCGGGGTTTAGTCAACGAATTAGGTATTCAGCAAGGTGGAGTGAAGTTGCTTTGTGACAGTCAAAACACGATTTTTCTAGCAAAGAATCATATTTATCATCAACGGACGAAACATATTGATGTTCGGTTTCACAAGATTCGGGAGTTGATTGATATGGGTGAGGTTGTGTTAGAGAAAGTTCACACTACGGAGAATGCTGCTGATATGTTGACGAAGCCGGTTACTACTGACAAGTTCAAGCATTGTTTGGATTTGTTGCACATCTCTAGCTGTTAGAGATAGAGAGGTTCGAGCATTGGTTCCTTGTATCTTCTGTTGGGTTGGGTGAATACTCGCCAAGGTGGAGATTGTAGGATGGTATGGCTCGTCTTCTTCATGGCTGGTTCTCTGCAGATGAGGCGGGCACCTCACCTAGGGCGAGGCGGGCGCCTGGGAGGCAGAACATGGAGCCGTGGATCGTGGCTTTCAGGCGGCCGCATGGTGCAGGGCTGGGCGAGCGCCTCAGCGGAAGTAGGTGCGGCGTGGCTTGGCATCTCGCCAGGCGGACGCCTGGGTTGGCCGAGGCGGACGTCTCAAGGTGACGGGGTGGGTTTTGGACCTACGGGCTTTTGTGTTAGTTTTCATAGTTGGGCTCGGGTTTGTGTCTTATATAAATATAGATTGTAACCCTATGAACTGTATGATACATTGCACATATAATACAAAGGCAAAAGTTCAAAACCCCAATCAATTCCATCTCTTTTCTCTTTCGATTTCTCAATTGCTTGTTTGTGTGTGTTCTTAGTTATTGTTCATTAGCTTCCGCTGCGATTGCACAACAGGGATGTGGGTATAATGAAATGGAATCGAGTTTATAGTGTCATACATGATTGTTCAATACGAACTACAATATATATAGAGGTGGATCAATAGTGTGAGGTGGGGTGCAAGTGCACCGCAAGACTTTCATATATACTAGTGGGTAGCCCGTGCTCCGCACGAAAAATTAATTTGTCATTTTTTATATTACTTATTTTATGTTTTTATTTGATAAAGTAGCATGACATTTTTTTGGTGATATAAATCTATTTTATATCAATCAAAATATCTACATTTATAAATTCGGGAGATTTTTTTCTTTTAGCCTTTGTTATATAGTTTGTACTTATTATGACAATTGAAATTTGAATAATAACAATGAATTATTATTGTAATTAGTTAACTTCTAATTTTATAGAAGATTGAATTAATAATATTAAATATATTTGATAATTATGATTTTATATTACATACACATATTATGATTAGTAAATATAATTAGAAAGTTATATGAGAATAGTGATCTGGCATAGTAAATTTAATACCTAATATTTATCAAATACGAAATATAGTAACTATTAAATTAAATATTAATAGTTACCATATGTATAGTAACTAATATTGAAGCATTATCTAAGATATTCTAATATATTAAAAATTAATGTTTCTAATTAATGTTATATTTAACTAATAATATTAGCTTATATTAAACTAAATGATAATAATTATCCTATATAATTAATATTATGATTAACTAATATTATTAATAATAATAATAGTTAACATATATTAACTATTGAGTCTTTTTCACTTTCACTTTGCTCTATTAGTTATATGTTTTCTTCTATAATATAAATTCATTATTACATAGAGATAAGATGAAAGTGTATATGATTTAAGTTAATAATCATTAACTATCATTAGTAGAATTTATTATAAATAACGTTTTAGATATGTAAACATTTAGGTTAATTGTATTTAGTTAGCGGCTCTTTAGATTACATCTTAATATGTGTTACTTATAACTTATAATATGTCTTTATTACATATTATCTCTTTGCATATCAATAAGTTATCTAATAAAATTATTAGTTAATTGCAAGAATGTAAATAGTTGCATACGAATGAAAAGACATATGACATGGAAGCTTGAGAAATTAGATAAAATCATTCAGGTCTTATGTGTCATCACCAGATTTAGTCTACTTTAAAATAATATAGTATAGATCTAGTTTTCAGCATTAATTACTTGGTGACTTTTTATATTCCTCATCAATCATCATTATTTAATTTTTTTGTTACTCTTTTTACTAATACCTTTGATTATCTCCATTTATCACTAAATTTGTATTTAGTTTTCATCAATTATTATTTGATAAGATTATTTGACATATTCGTTAAGTTCACCGTGATAGTTATAGTAATTGTTATGTTTAACTAATAATATTTATTTATATTAAACTAAATGATAATAGTTACCCTATATAATTACTATTATGATTAACTAATACTATTAATAATAATAGTTAACATATACAGTCACTATTATAATTAACTAATAATAGTAATAGTAATAGTTAATCTATATAGCAACTATTATAATTAACTAATAATAGTAATAGTGATAGTTAACCTATATAGTAATTATTATGATTAAATAATATTATTAATAGTAATGTTAACCTATATAGTAACTATTATGATTAACTAATACTATTAATATTAATGTTAACCTAGTAACTATTATAATTAACTAATACTATTAATAGTAATTGTTAACATATATTAACTATTATGATTAACTAATACTATTAATAGTAATATTTAACCTATATAGTAACTAATACAATTAATAGTATTAGTTAACTTATATCATAACTATTACTAGTACTTAAAAGCCCGTGCCAATGGCACGGGTCAGTACAAAAAGGTAAGAAGTGAAAAAAATGATAAGTAGATTTGGCACGGGTCAGTACATAAAGGTAAGCAGTGGAAAAATGATAAGTAGAATAAAATAGCTTCTCCATGAGTTGTCTTATGCCTGACTATCAATGTACATCAATTATGCCTTACATCCTTGGTTACCCTTTACGTAGAAATCTATGACAATTTAAAAACTTGGAAAATAAACGAAAATGACTAAGGGCATTCTCAAAAGAGGCACTGAAACTAAAAACAGACTTCAATTATTCGAACAAACAATCATAAGTTATAAATTATTTAGAGAAATAATATAGAAACAACTTTCGATATTTGTTAACAATAAAACATTAATCCGTGCGAATACTTCTTCAACTGCAATGAGCGAACAAAACATAAAAGCATGAGATATGCCATAACATAGAAGAGAAGCTGATGCGATCTAATTCACATTTAACTCTAGCACTTCACCTTCTCTAACATATTTCACCTTCTTTAACATATTCACCGACCTAATACATATCTATAACTATCTCGTTCCGCAAAAATTGATATAATCCTTCTTGACATTTTGATTACCAAGATTATATTACCCCGAATTTAATTAAATCTCCAAAAATTGATATAATCCGTCTCGACATTTTGAAAAGATAGAACAAATTGATGTTTTCTATGGAGTCAGAATTTTCCCTTCCCCCCCCCCTCCAATTTTCCTTGTGTTAAAAAGGTCAAGTAGAACAAATATGAAAAAAGAAAACATTAAGTTTGGAACTGTGAGAAGAGAAAAAAAAATCAGATACAGATTCAAGTAAACCATGATATTCAGAAAGACATATACTAAAATATTTATTTTTGTTTTGCTCTCAAGAACAAATATCCTATTAATTTTTGGGAAGGTTACATAACTCAAAATTTTCACATAAAAAGCCATTAATTCCTCTGTCCCAAATTAAATATTCAATTTTGTTGTTGAAACAAATTAGAGTATTCAATTTGGGACGGTTAAATAACTCCAAATTTTACTTATATAAACCAAAAGCTTACATGTATTCTCATGAAATCGTTAAGACTTTATTTCTTAAAGAGATCATCCCATTCTCTCACCTCCTCTTAATATCTAGCTATATTACTGCAATTGGTAATGCCACCATTCGTACTCTCACCTCCTCTTAATATCTAGCTAGATTTATTAAAGTTGTTTTTTTGCAATATAATCATCAAGTACGAATTGTTTACAATGTCCTCGCTCTGTTAACTTATTCGTCAATTATTTAACAGGTGATGGTCACATGCCATCATGTGACTATAATCCATTAAATAATTAATGGGTCTATCAATAAAAAAAACTAAATTTTATTAAAGGATTTTGAGATTACAAATGGCTAATAAACCATTTGTCTTCAACCTTTTATCACCCCACGAGTTTCTTTAGTGACCAAAACATGAATTTTTCCTTATTATGTGTTTAAATTTGAAAAAAATAAAATAGGGAATAGTATATAACATACTTTCTCCGTCCCAAACTAAATATCTTAAAATTCTCATACTAAAGCAAAATTTAAATTTATGTAAATATTCAATTTTTTAGATGGAGGAATACGACACTAAATATATCTAAGCCCAACCACAACTCCATAATCAAAAACTAAATTGTGCTGCAATACTACGTTGTAGTTTGCAAAAAAAAAAAAACATTCACTATGTTGGGCCGAATAAAATAATCCAAAAACATTAAGACCTGATCAACCCCATTCTTGACTTTCTCTTTCTCTTTCTCTTCTCTACACAGCACCCCACATCCTCCCCATGCCCCAATTACATCCGAAAAAAGCCATCCATTTTTTCCAAAACCACTACCCTCCTCCACCGTCACCGTCACTCCCCCTATCCCCTTCCTCTGGTTCGAAGGCGTACCACCGCACTCCGCCTCATCAATCACTTCTCCACCATGAAATTCATCCTTACACAACCCAAATTACGTATATACTATTACTACCCCTACAATCTCACCATGAAACTAAACCCCCACAAATCCATCGAAATTCAACCCTCACAAACCCACCTAGAAATCTAACCTCATACGCGGATGTTCTCACATCTATCTCCACAACCGCCATTGAACCCTCAATTTTGACCGTATGAAGCTTTGAAGGGGTTGTCATCGTTATTTTCGTCGACTCGCCAGCGAATAGAGGAAGACGGATTAGAACTCAAGTTTAGATTTTGAAGCTTTCTGTTTGAATTCCATTAACGACATTGGTGGTGGCGGGTTTGTACCGATTGGGGTTGAGGGTTTCCAGGGCTTGGCTAATATTGGTCTGCTGCGGAAGTTTCACCGCCGATGGGTTGATCACATTGGGTTAAATGGTGAAGAAGGGGCATTGGGTTTAACGGTGAAGAAGGGACTGCTGCGTGAAATCATGAAACTAATGGGGAGGTGGGTTATTTAGTCAGATTGACGAAAAGAAGTTACTTAACTGCCTTAGGAGTGGGTAGTTTAGGTTTAATTAAGGCCGTTAGATCAATTTGTTGAGAGTTAATCCTGACCTCTCTTTATGTAAAGATAAGAGGCAGTTTTTTAAGTCCTGTATTGTATAATAGATAGTTAACTAATACTATTGATAGTAATAGTTAACGTATATAGTAACTATTATAGTTAACTAATACAATTAATAGTAATAGTTAACTTATATAGTAACTATTATAGTTAACTAATACTATTAATAGTAATAGTTAGCCTATATAATAACTATTATTATTAACTATTATTATTAGCTAATAAGGAGAATATCAAAAGTTTTTGAATTTTGGAATGGTGATGATGTGGCTTCTTCAAAAGCAAGAGTTTGCCTAAACATGTCTACATGCCGAATTCTTAGGCCTCCTCGCCAACTTTAATATATATATATATATATATATATATATATATATATATATATATATATATATAGATTTAAGATTTTATTTTTTTGTATTTACGAAATACTATATATTATTAATGCATTTAAGGAACACAAAAAATATCTTGTTAAGGTGGTTGAAGCACATGATTTTGATCCAGAGAACTTTAAATCCCACAAATGGTCTTTTAAGTTTTAATTTAAATGCTTTTATTAGACTCTTCAGCTTGGGCCAGTTATTAAATTCATACCTCTTCAATTTTGACTCTATTATTAAATTGGTTTCTTGCCTTCAATTTGTGTACCCTCGGAGATAGGGGGTGTAAATGGTTCGATTTGGTTTGATTTATATTAATTTAGGGATTGAATTAATAGTAATCAGTTTGGAAAAATTTTAAAACGAATCGAATCGTGAAAAAATTCAAACCAAATCAAACCAAACCACCATGGTTTGGTTCGAACAGCGGTTTGATTACGGTCCGAATCACGATTTAAACCACAGTTCAAATCATTAAATAGAACACGGCTTAAACCATTAATTAGAACATGGTTTCAGACTACACAATTAATTATCATGTTTATTTGAGTTTTTCAGACATAGCATACATAATATATTCAAAATTTGAATGAAATTGTATTTCAATGTTTATGATAACAACAAGTTATTTGAGTAATTGTAATGGTATGTGCTAAAAAGTGAATTCACATTATTACTGTAAGATTAATCAAAAGAAAAAAGTGTTATTAGCTAAAACCAATGAATAGAATTAAATGTTTTCAAATCTAAATGTGAGGTGGAGATAAAATATATGCATATCTACGATTAATAATGAACAGTTTGGTATTTTGGTTTATCGGTTCGGTTTGGTGATTCGGTATCGCGGTTTCGAACCGTGGTTTAGGGGTACAGACCGCAGAACAAATCGAAACACACGGTTTGACAATTTTTGAGACAGAACCAAACCACTATTGCTTGAAAATCGAATTAAACCGCGTAATTTAATTTAGTTTAGTTCCAAAACGCAGTTTAAACCGAACCACTTACACCCCTACCCCCGGAGAAAGCTCTATCTGCCACTAAATATACATTAAATATGTACGCCTTTTGTTTTAGTTTGTTTCATTTGTAAGTTTAGTATTGGATGTTATTTCTTTAACATAATGTCGTTAGCCATGTGTATTTTATTATGTCAACAATTTCTCATAATAATACACTGCAATTAAGTAAAAATGTAGTTAATCAAGTCCGTCGATAAAAAAGTACCAAAGTCAAATATGAACAATAGTTGACATATCAAAATTAAACATTGTTCTAATCCTCTGGAATTTGTAAGATCTTTGCCATAACCTTTGAATATGGGATTACATAAACCCCAACACCCAGAAATTGCACATGCTATCTTGACCTTTGACGATTCCCTAAGTAATAATTTACTCCTAAATTGCAATTATTGTAGTGTTTATTTCTTGGTTAAAATATGAAATTATTTTACTCCTAAAGTCATCGGGCATATCCCAATGACACATGCATTTTAAGTCATAAATCCCAAATCTTGACAATCATACACAGGCTTCTGAACTTTTATCGATTTTTGGGATATATTCGTAATTTTTACTTAATCAGAGTTATTTTCGTTTTAGGGTTTTGAGACATATAAATACTATGTTTCTAGGGTTTTGAAGATAGTTTTTTCTGTTTGATATTGAATTTTATTTTCAATTTTCGGTACTAGATCTTCAGAGTAAACGAAGGTTGAAGATCAATTACCGATAATCGCGAGCAATTTAACAGTAATCGATTTTATCCTTAATATTTTCGCTACGTCAGAAGTGTAGTTAATATATATTTTCTCTAGAGCGTTATGATTAGTAAATGAGTATAGTTAAATGGTTAGAATTCTACATAATAATATTGGATGGAGTAATATTAAATCCATGTCTTGCAGGCAGATTTCACTACAAATAAAAAGACTGAAAATTTTGCACCTAAAGGTTGAAAACGGGAAACCCTTTTTATCACACCCAAAATCCCTCAAATACCATCATTCAACATCATCAAGCAAGGTAATTGTGGGTACAATACTCTTAATCTTAACTCTTATCTCTTTGTTGTCTTCTCTTCATATATCTCTTACTCTTATGAACTTACATGTTAATTTCTTCATAATTTTCTAATTCTTCTTCTTTTTTTTATCGAATTTCAACATTTCAATTACAATATAGGGAGTGGGGATTCGAACCCCGAACCTCCCGAAGGAAAACCAGGTCTCTATGTCACTGGAGCCAAGGCTCGTTGGCATAATTGTCATGTGCGTACTAGAAATGTATTTAAATTACAATTATGTTCATAATTCACTACAAGAAAACTCATTTATTGCAACGAAAATTTACAATGACAATATTTTGTCGTTGTAAAAAATATCTTTAAGAACTACCTTAATGAGTCGTTGCTAATGCTTGTTGCAATAAATGGAAATTTCATTTTCCTCCATTCCTTATTTGCGCGCGCCTTCCCTAATATTTGGGATGATTTTAAGTAACAAAACCACTCGTTGCGAAATATAGATAATACATATTGCAACGCTGTCGTCATAGCGAAAACTATTCTAAATTTATGACATTAAACTAATTGTTGCAAAAGAAATGGAAAAAAAATAAAAGAAAATAAAAAACAACTTTAATTATATACTAAAATCCTTCGTTATCAATTCATTTCACCCCTCCAATCTCAGGAGCACCGTCGAATCTCTCCATCTCTCTCGTCGTCAAGCGGCCGCAACAATGAATCCCTAAAAACCCTTCCAATTTCTCTCTCTTCCTCCAGAGTCCGCCTCTCCGAGATCCCCCACCGCAAACCTAGCTTCTTCCATCTCCGACAGGAGAGAGATTCCGGAGCGCTCTATCTTTCTCTCTCTCTCCGCTCTGAAACGCATCTCCAATCCCGTCAATTTCCAGGTAATAACTCAGCAACGAATCTCGGTTTGATTAAGGGTCCGCTCCCGAGTTTGATTTTGCAGGGAAAGTGAAGGAAAAGGGAGGAAATGGGGGAGGATTTCCGTTGTGCTGGTGCTCCTGAGTTTTGGTTGGAGGGGAAGGGAAGGAGAAGGAGGGAAATGGTGAGGCTCATTTCCCTCCAAAGCAATCACCTCAAAAATGGGGAGAAACGGAAGGAGGGAAACAGATTAAAGAGATAACTTTTCATAATTCCAATCTTACCCTTTCAGATGTGAAGGTTTTGACCGGAGAGAGGGAGTTGGAGAGGTCGCCGGTGAGGGTGGATTGTTGTTGCCGGCGAACTGGTTGAGGGCGCCGGTTGATTGGGGCGAGGTTACAGGTTGATTGAGGCGAGAATTAGATTTGAATGAGGTTTGAGGGAGGATTGGGAGAAGGTTTTGAGAGAAATTGGTTGAAGAAGAAGAAGACCTCGCCGGCGGGATTTGCGGATAGAGAGAGAGAGGAGAGAGAGAGAGAGAGGTTGTTTACGTATTGAGAGAGAAAGAGAGAGCTGTGTGTGTGTGTGTTGAACGTAAATGGGTATTTAAATTGTTCTGTAAAAAAAAAAAAATTCTCGCTTATTCATGATGATAAGGGTAAAAATGTAATTTATATTTAATTCCTCTCTATTCCTCCCAAAACTCGGGAGCACGGAGAGGGAAATTTGAGCGTTTCCTTTCCTTTCTCTCCTAACTCGGGAGCACACGGGAGAGATTTTAAATTTCATTTCCTTCCCTCCCTTCCCTTCCCTTTCCCTCCTTTCCTCTCATTTAAAAACTCGGGAGCGCACCCTAAGGGTCCGCTCCCGAGTTTGATTTTGCAGGGAAAGTGAAGGAAAAGGGAGGAAATGGGGGAGGATTTCCGTTGTGCTGGTGCTCCTGAGTTTTGGTTGGAGGGGAAGGGAAGGAGAAGGAGGGAAATGGTGAGGCTCATTTCCCTCCAAAGCAATCACCTCAAAAATGGGGGGAAACGGAAGGAGGGAAACAGATTAAAGAGATAATTTTTCATAATTCCAATCTTACCCTTTCAGATGTGAAGGTTTTGACCGGAGAGAGGGAGTTGGAGAGGTCGCCGGTGAGGGTGGATTGTTGTTGCCGGCGAACTGGTTGAGGGCGCCGGTTGATTGGGGCGAGGTTACAGGTTGATTGAGGCGAGAATTAGATTTGAATGAGGTTTGAGGGAGGATTGGGAGAAGGTTTTGAGAGAAATTGGTTGAAGAAGAAGAAGAAGACCTCGCCGGCGGGATTTGCGGATAGAGAGAGAGAGGAGAGAGAGAGAGAGAGGTTGTTTACGTATTGAGAGAGAAAGAGAGAGTTGTGTGTGTGTGTTGAACGTAAATGGGTATTTAAATTGTTCTGTAAAAAAAAAAAAATTCTCGCTTATTCATGATGATAAGGGTAAAAATGTAATTTATATTTAATTTCTCTCTATTCCTCCCAAAACTCGGGAGCACGGAGAGGGAAATTTGAGCGTTTCCTTTTCTTTCTCTCCTAACTCGGGAGCACACGGGAGAGATTTTAAATTTCATTTCCTTCCCTCCCCTCCCCTCCCTTCCCTTCCCTTTCCCTCCTTTCCTCTCATTTAAAAACTCGGGAGCGCACCCTAAGGGTCCGCTCCCGAGTTTGATTTTGCAGGGAAAGTGAAGGAAAAGGGAGGAAATGGGGGAGGATTTCCGTTGTGCTGGTGCTCCTGAGTTTTGGTTGGAGGGGAAGGGAAGGAGAAGGAGGGAAATGGTGAGGCTCATTTCCCTCCAAAGCAATCACCTCAAAAATGGGGAGAAACGGAAGGAGGGAAACAGATTAAAGAGATAATTTTTCATAATTCCAATCTTACCCTTTCAGATGTGAAGGTTTTGACCGGAGAGAGGGAGTTGGAGAGGTCGCCGGTGAGGGTGGATTGTTGTTGCCGCGAACCCGGTTGAGGGCGCCGGTTGATTGGGGCGAGGTTACAGGTTGATTGAGGCGAGAATTAGATTTGAATGAGGTTTGAGGGAGGATTGGGAGAAGGTTTTGAGAGAAATTGGTTGAAGAAGAAGAAGACCTCGCCGGCGGGATTTGCGGATAGAGAGAGAGAGGAGAGAGAGAGAGAGAGGTTGTTTACGTATTGAGAGAGAAAGAGAGAGCTGTGTGTGTGTGTTGAACGTAAATGGGTATTTAAATTGTTCTGTAAAAAAAAAAAAATTCTCGCTTATTCATGATGATAAGGGTAAAAATGTAATTTATATTTAATTCCTCTCTATTCCTCCCAAAACTCGGGAGCACGGAGAGGGAAATTTGAGCGTTTCCTTTCCTTTCTCTCCTAACTCGGGAGCACACGGGAGAGATTTTAAATTTCATTTCCTTCCCTCCCCTCCCCTCCCTTCCCTTCCCTTTCCCTCCTTTCCTCTCATTTAAAAACTCGGGAGCGCACCCTAACTGATGTTTAATTTCTTATTATTCTGAAGGTTGCAGAAGGGATGGAAATACAATCGGTAGTTAAAGAGGACATCAGTGTCAAGGTATTGTGTTTATTTGCTATTTCGAATTCGATTAACGCTTTATTATCATGTATTTTGTGGTTTATTGCTGAAATTGGAGTCTAGATGGAAGTCTGTGAAAATATTGTGGAAAATGTGTTAGTTTGATGTGTGAGATTTCGTTCGAGTCTCTTCAATTTTGTACTGAGTGTGATGGTGTTGATATTGTGGATGGGACTACGTCAAATTTTGTGCAGTTCTTGTTATTTTGGTGTATTTGAATGAAATAGTGATTTCTAAACTGCATAGCCTGCATTATGGACAGAAAACATACACATAGGTACACCGTACACTGCAAGTGTTAGCTACAATACCTAGGCTCAAATGTGGATGAATATCACATTAGAGAAGTTAAAGAAAAAATTGCAGAAGTTGTTTCTGCTCTTAATCCTGGATTGGAAATGAGAAATTCCGGTCAGTGGATATTGTTTACATGAAATTATATACAAAATGATGAGCAATGGAGGGGGTTGATCTTGGAGGGAGTCTGTCACTTAGTAGTGGGCCTATGAACTATGCTAAGAGATCAGCTTTCTTTATTGCTGAAGCCTGTAGCAAGATCTTTTTCAATTATGCTTAGTCCTTGTAGTCAACTTCCTCTCAAAAGACATAAAGGGTCACCTCTACCAGCATTTTTGTTTATTTGAGCATTGATACCCCTCATAGTTATTAAAAGCGCGCCTGGGCTCGCGCCCAGGCGCGCCTAGGCCCAGGGCGCAGCTTTAGAGCCTGGGTGCGCCTAGGCTTTGGGCACAACAGTTGACCGACAATTACATCTAATTAAACCTAATACGCGACTAATACACTTCCTCTCCTACGGCTCTCTCACGTACACGCAACATAAGTCCATAACTCTATATAAGAGTAGCGATTAGCCTGATTACTCTGGCGACCTCCGGCGAGTATTATTAGCTCTGACAGGTTCGTCACTCGGGCGCGCGCTCGCCTTGCGCCTTGCGACTAGGCTCCAGGCACACCTTCTGCGCCTTGGTGCGCCTTGAGCCTTTAATAACTATGATACCCCTAGAATTATTCACACTCCGTCCGTCCCTAAATGAATGTCGAAATTTTTTTCAAATTTTCTCTTAACCAAGAGCAAATATGAAACTTTTTTAGAGATTCATTTAGGGACAAAGGGGGTATATTTTCATTGGTTCACGTTGATTCTTCTTCTTGACTGTTGTCTTCCTTGTGATAATGGACTATGTGCAGTTGGTTGACCCAGTAGACAGGACAGTGGATAGGGATATTTCTCTTGTTAAAGATCTGAGCTTGAAGCTTATATATGCCATAAACACGCATGTACATGCCGATCATGTCACAGGGACAGGGCTTATTAAGGTAGTCTCTTTTCATGTGTGTTTTTATTACATTTGTGCGTGATGTCTCTTATTACTTGAATTCTTGATCATCATGAGTTTGAAACTGATGCAGCAAGATATGCTACTACTATTAGGCATTCTATTCTGTGCCCCTAGTCCTATTTCTTCAAGTTCTACCTTACTGATGGTTCCATTTAAACTGAAGAAAGAGGTACCTTCTCAATTGAAACAAACTACAATGCAAAGTGTACCTTTTAAACTGGGTGGAGTTGGTATAATTTTCCAACTGGATCCTTATTACATTAGATTTACTGTTATCAAAGATACTTAATTCCTTGCAGATTGTAAGTGAGTTTATTTTACATGTAAATGGATAAGAATACAGATGTCACATCAGAACATACTTTCACCGGTATTACTGAAAGGAAGTTAACAAACACCAAGAAACATAATTCTGGGAACACCCCCCCCCCCCAGATCGACTCAATCTAAGTACTCCTTCCGTCCCAAAATGAATGTCCGAAAAAATTCAAAATTGCTCTTGATCAAGAGTCAATTTGGACAGTTTTTGGACATTCATTTTTGGGACAGAGGAAGTAGTAAATAGAGAGGTGACAATGAGTAATTGGAATTTTTTGTACTTTGACAAGACAAATTCTAGAACATGCAAATGGTCAAAGCTTAAAACGAGGGCCAAAATCACTGTATTCAGCAGCTTAACTAACCTGCGTCTCTCCTCCTTTATGATATCATCGAAATTCGCCTCCATGTCGCTATCATCATCCTTTTGACACCGCCACTTGTTAGGGTTATACCTGCGAAAAATCACAAGCTCAATTATCGATGCAAACCTCATTCCCTCAGCAGTGCATATCAAGTTAATGTTGCCTGCTACTTCAGAAAGGTATCCAGACTAGTCAAAAACAAACATTGGGATTAGAAGTGCTGGACTTAGAGTTCTCAATGAGGGTGGGCACAATTTTTTCCAACAATGTGTCAATAAAAATGCAAAATTGTGTATGGAAATATTGGGAACGAAAAAAAAAAAAAAACATAACTAAAGCGTGTGTGAGTGTCATAATAGTTTCAGCCACCATTATGAGTACAACAAGTTCAGAAGTTGCAGAAGCTACAACTAGCTGATGATCTCTATCAAATGTCGAGCACATCCAGGTTTGCTTCACACATTAAGAATTTTAAGATCTAACCAGTAGGTCCAGTACATATCGTAAATGTCACTATTTTCTTCCCAAAATGAATATCACACTATTCTTAAAAAGTAAATACTTTATGCGATATAGCAATGGTAGAACAAGGTACAAATAGCTAAAACATCATATGTTGTTTATCATTGTCTGACAAGACTATTTTCTTACAGAGTAAGGTTCCTGGTGTAAAGTCTATCATTGCCAAAGCAAGCAATGCAATGGCTGATCTTTGCGGAACATGGTGATAAGATCCACTTTGGTGGTCTTTTTCTGGAGGTAGACAAATACATGATTTTTCTAGATGCATTTCAATACAATACAAACAGTTGAAGGGTACCAGCATAAAAGTGGATGCATCTGTTATTTGCTAAATTTTCACTTCATTCTAGTGTTCAGAACAAATGTACTTAGCTAAACTTGTAAAACTGAAATCAATGACTAGCTTAAGAATTATTATAGGGACACCTTGGCTCAATGGTTACACTAAAACTTTCACCGGAATTGATGGAGCTGGAAACAGATTAGCAGATGAAGTGAGTATCCAAATATAAAAACGTGTAATATGCATCTGTTTGAGTAAGTGATGTTGTGTGTCTTGAGGGGGTTGTGAAGTTCTAAATATGGGCTGTAAATGGTAGCCACATTTCCTAATGCCATTAGATTTCACCCTGCTTATTCTCTTACTCCATAGCCCATACAGATGGAATGCATTTTGTGATTGTCATTATCAGTTTCTATATTTTGGCTTCAACCTGTGTTGCATACAACTTAATGACTTTTACTGTACTGGACTTTGTTCTTAACAGGTCTTGCAAATTGTAAAAAAGAGTGAGAATCTAAAGAAGATATCTTTTTTAGCACGTTCCCTAGGCGGTTTGTTTGCAAGACATGCAGTTTCTGTTCTTTATTCCCCAAATGCTTATAGAAGTGATCAGTCTGATGATACAGAAGTTTCTACTGTTGGAAACTCTGTGACTCGTGGTACGATTGCTGGATTGGAGCCAATTAATTTTATTACCTTGGCAACTCCACATCTAGGAGTGAGAGGCAAGAAACAGGTTCATTCTGATTGCTTGTTGTCACTTTTTATCACTATATAGTTAATGCTTAAGGAATTATGGGTTCAATGAATATCCAAATTTTATTTTGTGGGACACTCTGAAAATGTTTGTGTGCTTTTTTTTTATACAACAAAGATGCATAAATATTATTTTCACAACATTTATGATAATAAATTGAATAGCTAAATATATTTGAGCATATGCCATATTTTGAATACTTCAACTTCAAATATTTAGTTACAATATGATTTATTGATTAATAACTCGGTTTCAATATTTTACTGTAGGCTACATGTTATTTTCTGTGCCTTTTTCTCAACTTTGACTATTCATTAGACTTTTGGGCGTTGCCATCTTTTTAATTCAGTAAATGTAGAGAAACTGGCTCGAAAGGTTATTCCACACCCTTTTTATATTTTAAATTTTATTCACATCTTATGTGAGTGTACTTATTTAAGCTGTTATGAGTGAGCAGGGATACCGTGTTCTTGTTGTGGAACAAACGGAGACTCCTGAGCAGCTTAAGCTTCGCAAAGAAAATGGCTCCAAAGATAAGGTCATCTTGATGCCATAAAATCAAGAGATCTGTTACATCTGCAAATTCTGAACTCCTGTTACAATTGCATATGCTGATTTTTTTTAATTTGTTTTATAGGTTGTGAAACGCGAAATATGTGCACCAAAGGAACATTAACTGAAGGAGAAATGATGTCAGAAAATCCTGAGGCTTCTTATTTGATGTCAGTGACTGAAGCAAACCAGCATGATCAGAGAATCTTTGGTGTTTGCATGGTGGATGTTGCTACAAGCAGGATTATTATTGGACAGGTGAGTAGCAGTTATATAGAACTTGCATTTAAGAGGTTTCATGCTGTCTATTGTCTCAACTGAGACCAGTGAAAATTATAAAACCTACTAACTTTCAGTTCATGGAACTCTTTCGTGATCTATTCCAAAATATTTTAGTTTGGCTGGCTTTTCAGTGTTTGAGAGTGTACTTCTTTGAATTTATTGAGCGTTATGGTTTGAGATCATTAGCATATGGAATCACTATGCCATTGCTCTATTCCCATTAGGGGGATTCTTTGATATTGTGTTTATATTTCACAGAACTGGATGTCTTGATAAGCATAGCCATTGCAAGCGATATGTATGAAGGACCAACATTGACAAGGTCCATTTCAGTTATCTCATCTCACCTTTGTTCCATTCATTTCTTAGATTGGATTATAACTATTATTATTTGCCTTAATTAAGATCCTACTTCTATATATTTGAAATTTTTTATAGGAAGGTAGATATGATCGGAAGCATGAAGTTTATGAAGGTGATAGTTTTGCATGTTGAAGCTAGCTAGGAAGATATTTGCATATGCTTTTGTTTGAATGTTAAAGCTAGTTAGTTAAAAATTATGTAGTTCTCTTAGAATGACAATTTGTACCGAATACTATAATACGATAATGGATTTGGTATGCAGTTATTTGGATATAAAATATTTGTAATTACAAATCTTTTGTTGAAACAATTGTTTTTGTTAAACTGAAATCTAATACCACGTTATGATAAAAAAAAAACAAAATCCATAATTGTTGCTGTATATTGAACTTTTGCAACGAATTATTCTGTTGTTGTAAATACTATTTTTTGTAACTTACTATATTTTGCAACGACTTACTATTCTTTGCAACGACTTATGTTGTTGCTGTAAATACTATCTTTTGCAACGACTCATGTTGTTGGTTATACACATAATATTTTGCAACGACCGATATTTCACAACACTTGTCTTTGCAAAAATGTATATTTTTTGCAACAACAAAAGTCGTTGCAAAACTCTAAAGCTACGCCCATTCCCGCAACAACCCTTGTCGTTGCAAAATATAATTATTGCAACGATATGTTATTTTTTGCAACGGTATTTGCTGTTGCAATAAATGGGTTTTCTTGTAGTGATTAAATCACAAGATGTAAAAAAAAAAAGATTATTTTATCCATTCTCAATTCAACTTTATTTTCAAATTCATTTCATGTTCACCTTCAGCTTGTTGCTCCTATGCATTTATAGCATAGTTGAGCTCATATATGATGCTAGTTTCCTTGTCTCTTTGATTTCATGCACTTGATTACTATCATGCACTTTTATTTGAGAAAAAATAATCTTAATATTTTTTATAAAGATAAAAAATTTAAATGACCATCTTAAACAACAATATTAGACAAAATCCTAAGCAAAGAGATGAAAAAAGAAAATGCCAACAAGCAAACAGATAAAAAGGCCAAAATATATAATGATTGAACAAAATAATAAGAAGAGATCATTGCCCAGATAAGGCGAATGGAAGAGATATCCATAAGATGCCGTTGATATCAGAGAGAGGGGGTGTAGATATGGTCGGCAGAGGGGAATGCTCATGGGAGGGAGTATATCTGGCAATGAGAGGAGGGGTGGCCTTTTGAGAAAGAGGGAAGGAGAGCAGGAGACACTACTAGAAATAGGGCTTTTACCGACGGAAATTTCCGTCGGTAATTCCCCATTTTCGTCGGTAATGTTCATTTACCGACGGAACTCGTCCGTCGGATTCCGTCGAAAATAATTGGTTGGTAATACCGGCGGATCAATTCCGCCGGCAATACCGGCGGATAGTCCGTCGGTAAACAGAGAATTCCGCCGAAAATTGTCCGTCGGCAAGCACGTACGCCGGCCGGTCTGCCGGAGCCATCGCCGGAGGTTACCGACGGATATTTCCATCAGTAAATATTAAAATAATAAAATAATAAATCCCTTTACCGACGGATATATCCGTCGGAAGACTTAAGTTTTACCGACGGATATATCCGTCGGTAATCTAAAACTTTACCGGCAAAAATATCCGTCGGTAATGAGTTTTATTTTTTTATTTTTAATTGTTTACCGGCGAAAATATCCGTCGGTAATTAGTTTTATTTTTTTATTTTTAATTATTTACCGACGGAAATATCCGTCGGTAATTTGTCCAGATTTAAAAAAAAAATTTATTTTATTATTAAACCACCTGTAAACCTGTCAAACCTGTTTTAAACAAATCCCAACATAAAAGAAACACAAGCAACCTGTTTCGCTTGAAACAACCATTCAAATCAAGCGAAACAGGAAAGGGGTAATGGGAAAGGGAAAGGGAAAGGGAAAAGGGGAAAGGGGAAAGGGAAAATGTTTTATTTGAACATCAAATAAAGGGAAACTGTATCCAACAACCTAAAGCGAAACGGGAAAGGGGAAAGGGGAAAAGGGGAAAGGGGAAAGGGGAAAGGGGAAAAGGGGAAAGGGAAAGGGGAAAAGGGGAAAGAGAAACTGTTTCGCTTGGGGAAAAGGGAAGGGAAAGGGAAACAAAATATGTTTGTTTGATTACATGCCAAATAAAATGAATGTTTAACTACCACGACCACGACCACGAGCGCTGCCGCTACCGCTACCTCTACCACCGCCACTTCGCCTAAGGTATTGACCGACTGACTCATCAGAAGCATTACCGCTATTACGTTGCTGTGGTTGCAAATTCATGGTAGCCAAGTATTATTCCATGCGCTGCTCAAGCTGTTGCTCCAATATGCTTTGCATCTGGGTCTGCACCTGGACCTCCACCTGGCTCTGGATCTGGTCCACTCGCCTCTGAACCTCTCTGTTGACCCGATCATCAAACGCCTCTTGATCCACATGTTGACTGCCATGCTGACTGCCGGAGGAAGAAGATGAAAAGTATTGCGTAGTAGGGCTGCGGAATGGCATGTTAAAATACCCAGCACCATGTCCTCCGAATTCAGGCAAGCGGTCTCCCTTTGGTTGCTTGTCTCGGAGGACAATGGCCGCCCAAAGCTTTTCACGAAAAGCGGGCCGCTCGGTGCTCTCAGGCGCCATACTTCTTTCTTCAATAGCCTCGTCACGAGCCCGCCTATCATACCCTTCCTGAAAAAAAAAACATTATACACTATGGTAGAAAATAATATTTCTTTAAGTAAATAATTTATAATTTACTAATAGAAAATACTATTAACACTTACATAAAGGGTCTGGTAATAAGGGTTGACCCATTGTGGCCCTGAGCCATCAGGAGCCTCCGCAGTATGTGTAGCCATAAACACAGCAGCAGCATCAGCCTCATCATCTCCGTGTTTCTTTCGCTTAACATATAAAAAAAATTAAAACTTCAAAATTTCATCAAATAATAACAATATATGAATCAAATAGAGTATTTCTTAATTTACAAACGGATAATAAATTAAGTAAGTTTACCATCCGGGACCAAGTCTCGCTGAAGTTAATCGATTCTCCAGTGTGCACACTCCCCTGCCCCTCTTGTGAGTTCCTATTAGTTTTTGCAATTTCTGAATTTTTTTGAAAATTTTCACTATTTTAATAGGCTTCCCACTGCTCCAACGCACTATTCGAGAAGTTAGCTGGAGGCAAACCATCCCTTAGCCACTTTTTTTTTCATATCATACACCTTCCCAGCGTACCGCTTAGCAACTAGTTTCTTGAAAGCCTTCTCTATTTGTAGGTCAGAGAATCCAGGGCAAGAATATACGTGTTACAAAAATAGTAAAAGTAGTTAAATAAACAGGAAGTAAAATAGTTGTTGCTAATTAATTATTAAGCGTAAATTAGAACATAAAAATGAACAGGTGACTAGTCTACAAACTTTACAAAGGAAAGAGAATTAAGTAATTTTACCCGAAACTGGCAATACCAGATATCGTACACATCTTTTGATAATGACTTTGGGGTGGGATAAAATTCCTCAAAATTATACCCACTGAATAAATTCCCAAACCATCTAACAGGATCTTGACAACTACCATGTATAAACCTATTAAGATATTAATTGAAAAACAATATATCAATATATATACAAATAAAAAGACAATAATAAAATGTAAACATTATATATATGACATTTACAATTAAATAATACTTACCGGCCCTTTGGGAGAGATAGATATTTCCATTTTTCCTTCCTCATTAATAATTGCGTCCAAATTAACCCGCCCGGATGGTTCACTAACAGGAACACTAGAGCTATCATTACCTGGACTGCTCAAATCATCATCAATACGGCCAGAATCAGAAGTAGAGCCCCTCCCTCCCATTCTTGGTGAAACAAGACGATGGACAAAACCCGCAACCTTCCCTCTCTTTGAACGATTTCCACCTCGACCCGACATATCTAAACTAGTATATTATATATGTAGACAGAAAATATTATCAAGTAGAACAAAATTTAAATAGTAGGAAGCATTCAAAATAATGACTACATGTCCAAGCAAATTATGGAGTAAGATGTTTGCAGCCAATATACACTATGTTTGCATTTAAATAGTAGGAAGCATTTATTGTCCAAATCATGAGATAGATGTAATATTACATAGCATGTAAGAGTAACCAAGTAAAATTGAAAATCATGAGATAGATATAATATTACAGTGATAAGTGATATAAAATGTAAACATAATATACAAAACATTATCTGAATTAAAACTAAACTGATTCATTCACTACAATCTTAATCACTATCACTACAAAATTCAATTTCTTCTTCACTAGTTTCCTCGTCGTCGTCTTCTTCCCCATCTTCATCATTGGACCCAGATATATACCCTTCTCCTTCCTCATCCTCCACATTGTCATACTCGATTTCATTGAAAGTGACTTCCTCCCCTAGTGGACGGGTGTTTTCGGCCATTAATGCTTCATCCTCGACATTATCATTCAAGGAAATAATCGGAGGTATAGGCATTTCCTCTTCCTGATAACAATCATTTAATGATGAATCAACATTTGAAGTAGACGTTTTTGCACGCAATGGTATATCAAAAGTGCTTCTTGCTTTGATTTTCCATACGGCCCACCATCCGCTAGACTCTCTTCGTCGACGGGGGTAGGGGGTCATATACACCTGTTGTGCTTGAGATGCAAGAATGAACACATCATCACCATTATGCCTAGAAGAATGCTTTAAGTCAACGAGATCAAAAAGTGCCATGTTTTGTAATGCCTCGCTCAGCGTCCCGCCACTCACAATCGATGACTACATGTTGACCTCAACATGATAAGTTAAAGATTCTTAAACGGGTTTCTAAGCTTTTGTGTTTCAACCGTCACAACGTCACGTCGTAACATTAATTTTTATTCATTACCGTAAAATGCATAATTTTACAATAATGAATTAACACACACATCTATCATATTTTTTAAATTATTAATATTGTGAATAATTTTAAATATTAATTCTTTGTTGTAAAATATATAATTTTACAATGATAAATTAAATTAACATTTATAAACAAGATGAGAGTCGTTCTCATCCACAACAATCAAAACCCTATCTCAGGTTAGACCAAGAAAGATAGAGCAAACAAGTTCTCGACTGTTTGAGCAAAGGATTTTCTGTTTAATAAGATTTTTTCCAGTTTCACTGTCCTCCTCTCTAAGGATCTCAAACATCACAGCCATGTTTGTGACAGTGCCTGTTTTACTCTTCACTGGTGTTATACGGTCACAAGTAAAAACAAGGTAACAGTATAACACCAGTGAAGAGAAAACAGAACTTTCCTCCAATTTTTTCAATCTCCACCTTTCATTTACTCAAGATCCTGATTGCAGAATCTTCCTCATGAGCTTGAAAGCTGGCGGTGTTGCCCTCAATCTCACGGTTGCTTCGCATAGCAACCGTGAGATTGAGGGCAACACCATCAGCTTTCAAGCTCATGAGGAAGATTCTGCAATCAGGATCTTGAGTAAATGGAAGGTGGAGATTGAAAAAATTGGAGGAAAGTTCTGTTTTCTCTTCACTGGTGTTATACTATTACCTTGTTTTTACTTGTGACCGTATAACACCAGTGAAGAGAAAACAGACACTGTCACAAACATGGCTGTGATGTTTGATATCCTTAGAGAGAAGAGGACAGTGAAACTGGAAAAACTCTTATTAAACAAAAAATCCTTTGCTCAAACAGTGGAGAACTTATTTGCTCTATCTTTTTTGATCAAAGATGGACGGATTTTGATAGCTGTGGGTGAGAAAGGCTCTCATCTTATTTATATATATACATATATGTATATTTTTATATTTATTTTTATTTTTATTTTTTATTTTTTATTATTATATTTTTTATTATTATTATTATTATTTAATATTATTATTATTATTATTATTTTATTTTATTTTATTTTAATTTTATTTATTTATTTATTTTGTTTTATTTATTTTTATTTTTATTTTTTATTATTATATTTATTATTATTATTATTATTATTATCATTATTATTTATTATTATTATTTTATTATTATTATTTTATTATTATTTTATTTTATTTTATTTTAATTTTATTTATTTATTTTGTTTTATTTATTTTTATTTATTTTATTTATTTATTTTTTTTTTTTTTTTTAAAGAGAACAAGAATTGTGTTAAAAATCTAGGACTAATCAAGACAATCTGATAGTAGTGATTTTACTAGCAAAAAAGCACAAAAAATGTATTCAAAATTAAGGACTCATCAAGATAATCAGATAGTGATATAACTGTTTCAGCCTTCTCCTTTCTCCAGTCAATATCACTGTTTCAGCTAAATCAACTAAGGATTCACACAGAGGGAAGAAAAATCTATTGAAAATAAAGATATCCTGGCTAGGGTGCTAAATGACTGGAAAATATCACAATTTAGGACTTATATTAGAAAAGGAGGGAGTATATAATCAGATACCGAATGTAATTGCAATATATATCATGGGATTCTTACATAAAGAATAGCCTAATTTCCGTGTAAAGGCAACCACAATTCATCATAGGCAGATAAAGAAAAATCAGTGCCACACCATAAAAACATTAAGGAGACGCATTGAATTTATTTAGTTTCAAAAACTAACCTTCCATAGCAACAATTAAATGTCTAATAATCATAACCTATTTTCTTGCCTAGAACGAGATCCCACAGCTAACAAAATCATTCAAGAATACAATTCCCAAGTTGCATATTGCACAAAGATCTTAACGATACTGGACGATTTCAACGGCAGTTATGAGCTATCTCTCAAAGGCTCTTACCAAATAATTTCATATTTATCGTAAGATACCAAAATGATCTACAAATTACAAACCAATCTTCCAATCAGAACATCATAATCAGTCCGAAATCGAAACATTAACAGGTAACAATTCAACACAATAAAAAAACAAAGATAAAAATCAAGAAGCTGAAACATTAACAAGTAACGATTCAACCCAAAGAAACACTGATAGAAATTAACAAATCGAAAAATTAACAAGTAACAATTCAAAACCAAATCAAAACCTGAGAGTGACGGCGATGAACGGCGAGCGAGGGCGAGGAACGCCGACTTCTGAACGGGACTACGATGTGACTAATGAGAGAGAGAGAAAGTACGTACCGGCGACGGCAAACGGCGAATGGAAAGAGACGGCGGCGACGGCGGTTCTTGGCGAATTACTGATGAGAGAGAGAGAAAGTGAGAGAGAGAAATCGAGTGAGAGAGAAAAAGCGATTGAGAGAGAGAAAGAGGGCTTACCGGCGACGGCGAGGCTCAGCGGCGACGGCGTTGGCGTTAGGGTTCGCGTACTGAGGAAGGAGGCGTAATTAAAATGAAGCGTAATTAAAAATGGGGAATTTTCGCGTGTATATATATGGCTTTGTTACCGACGGACGGGGTCCGACGGTATTACCGACGGACATGGTCCGTCGGTAATACCGAGGGAATTTCATCAATTACCGACGGACAAAACGAAATTTAAAAAAAAAATTCCCGGTAAATTAAAATTATTTTCCGCCGGTACCGTCCGTCGGTAAAAGTCCGTCGGTAAAGGCCCTGTTTCTAGTATTGAGAGAGAGAGAGAGAGAGAGAGAGAGCGAGAGAGAGAGACGCCATAACTAAATTGGGATGAACTTAATAGGCACACTTCTTGATAAGGAATCCATCGGACCCTTAACAACGAAAATGTCCATTGTCTGTGAAAAAATAATTGGGATGCTTTTAAGTAATATTCAAGCGCATGTTCCACACATTTGTAGGGAAGATAGAATATGATAGGGGAAACAAGATTCGCTATTGGCAATAACAAATTTTTTTTGCTCTGAAATATTGAATTCGATATTGCTAATAGTGAATTCATAAAAAAACACATAAAAATTTAGGTGTATACTTTATTCAAAAGTGATAGATTCCTCGTTTTACCTGCCAATTACGATAGATCCGTCGCTCCATTAGATTCGGCAACTAAGAACGAGATTCCCATCGCAGCGGCTTTGAACAGTCATAACTCTTTGAATATTTAGAATCTGAATGACTTTAAGATATGGTTATAAAGATGAATGAATTTTCTTTCTAATGCCAAAAACCTTGAATTAAAAGGAAGCTTGTAGAAAAAGTTATGCCTTGAGCAATGAAGGGTGTCAAGTCTGGAACTCAGCACTGCATCATCCCCTCCGGGTGGGAAAGAACTCGTGTCTCAGAGTTCAGATCGTTCTCTCCATAATACGGGATCAAGTCATTCACATTGAATGTGGGATGAGTACGTACATGTCCGGGGAGCTCAATTTTGTAGGCATTGTCATTTATTTTCTCCAACACTCGACATGGGCCAATCTTTTTCTCCTTCAGTTTGTTGTATGTATCAACAGGGAATCGCTCCTTCTTCAAGTAAACCCAAACAAGATCATTTTCATTAAAAACTTGGACACGTCGATGGAAATCTTGAGCATCTTTATAGGACTTGTAACTCTGTTCTAGCTTTTTTTCTGACCTCCTCTTTAATTATTTCCACCATGGTGGTAAAGTATTCAACCTTTTTGTTACTTGTTGGCACACCCGCAAGATATACAAAATATCTCTCCTAATTAGATTATGATTCTCATGTATATCCATTATTGTAGATTGTTTATATTTTTATTATTATTTGCTATTATTTGTATTGATCTCATACCATAGTTGGTTATGACTCTTGTATATAAATACTTGTGTTATCAATAATACAAAGTGATCTTTTCACAGTTCGCTCTTACTTCTACATGGTATCAAAGCGAAAAGATCCCGTCTTTCTTCCTCCCCCCTCCGTCTCCATCTCCGTCTTCTTCTACTTCTTTTCTTAATTCTCGGCTCCCCTCCCATGGCCACCATGGAACTACCCGTCCTCCCTCGACCTTCAATGGTTGTTGTTTATCCCTTCTCAAATTAATTATTCTTCTCTTCCTTCCAAATGACTTCCGCTGCTTATCTCCTTTTCACAAATTCGTCCCCATTGATTGTTCCTCTTTCCATTGGTCGAAACCCTAATCTGATTCTTATCTCTTCTCCCCCCTCTCGGCTAATTACCTATGGAAGCCACTAATCTCTTCTTCCCTTCCTCCGTCTTCATTTTATTCTTCTTTTCTCAAATCTCGTCTCTCCCTCTATTGTCTACCCTAGTTTTCTTGTTGCGACGTTCTTCTCTCTTCCTTTTAATACTCTTATTACTCCCTTCTAAATAAAGATCTCAAACTCTTCTTCTTTATAAACTTTCTTCTCAAATATTTCTCTCTAATATTTTTCTTCATATTCTTCTTCACTCTAAATTTTTACCATTCCCAATGTCACGTTGAGTATTACTTCTCTCCTTCTTAATTTTTTTCTCCTTCTTAAACTTTATATCTTAAATATTCTTCCCCAATTATTTCATAAATTATCTTCATAAATCGTCTTCTTCCCTTATTCTTTTCAAGTTCTTTTCATAAGTATCTCAAATAATTTCTTAAATTTCTCTCTCAAATATTTCCTCTCTCTCTGCCAAACCCTAAATTTTCTTCTCAAATATTTCTTCTTCACAAATATTTCTATCTTTAAATTTTATTTTTATTCTTTCCCTCGTTATATTTTCTCCTTACTCTTATTCTTATTTTTCACAAATATTTCTCTCACTTTTTACTTCTTCCTAAAATATAATATCTTCTCCTGACACAACCTCTAGTGCAATAACACAACTCGATGATATCTTCTCAACGCTGCTGACCAAGCTTACTTTCATGGAATTATGTCCAAGATTGGACTCTCCTACCGATCGTACATATTGCGGTGGCATGATAGAGATACACAAAATATCTCTCCTACTTAGATTATGATTCTCATGTATATCCCTTATTTTAGATTGTTCATATCTTTATTATTATTTGTTATTATTTGTATTGATCTTATACCATAGTTGGTTAGAACCCTTGTATATAAATACTTGTGTTATCAATAATACAAAGTGATATTTTCACAATTCTCTATAACTTCTACATTCTGCACTGCATCATCCTCTTCGAGTCGGAAAGAACTCGTGTGTTAGAGTTCAGATCATTCTCTCCATAATACGGGCTCAAGTCATTCACATTGAATGTGGGATGAGTATGTACATGTCCGGGGAGCTCAATTTTGTAGGCATTGTCATTTATTTTCTCCAACATTCGACATGGGCCAACCTTTTTCTCCTTCAGCTTGTTGTATGTATCAACAGGGAATCACTCCTTCTTCAAGTAAACCCAAACAAGATCATTTTCGTTAAAAACTTGGACACGTCGATGGAAATCTTCAGCATCTTTATAGGACTTGTAACTCTGTTCTAGCTTTTTTCTGACCTTTCTCCTTAATTCTTTCCATCACGGTGGTAAAGTCTTCAACCTTTTTGTTAGTTTTTGGCACACCCGCAAGATCAAGATAATTGTTTGGATTCTTCCCATAGACAACTTCAAATAGAATTTTCCCCGTTGAACGATTAACTATAGAGTTATAAGCGAATTCAGCCTTTGACAAAATGGTGTCCCATTGCTTTGGCCTTTTAGAAGAAAGACTCCCGAGCAAATTTCCCAATGTACGATTCACCACTTCCGTTTGTCCATTGTTTCTGGGTGGTACGCACTTTTATAAGCCAACTTTGTATACAACTTCTTCCATAAACTCCTCCATAAATGACTAAGAAACTTTGTATCACAATCTGAAACCACACTCTTGGGAATTCCATGAAGCTTCACAATATCCCTAAAATAAAGTTCAACAATATATGAAGCATCCATGGTCTTTATGCAGGGAATGAAATGCACCATTTTTGAGAATCAATCTACCACAACAAAAATAGAATCAAATCCGCATTGTGTTCTTGTTAACTCAACAACAAAATCCATGCTAACTTCTTCCCACGGAGTACTCGGGATAGGCAACGAAGTATATGCGCCTTAACCATTTCTTTGGCCCTTACATGTTTGACATACTCGACACCTTTTCATAAACTTTGAAACATCTCGATAGATGGTAGGTCAAAAATATTTGTTCTTAACCAACATCAATGTCTTATCTTGACCAAAGTGCCCACCAAGTCCTCCGCAATGAAGTTCTTTGATTACATATTCTCTAAGTGAACATTGAGGAATGCGCAAACATGTTTGCTTAAAAAGAAAATCATCAAGTAGAACATAATCTTCATACCTGCTTTCTTTGCACCTTCGGTAGACATCCTTAAAATCAAGATCATCTGCATATAACTCCCTTATGGTGTCGATCCCTTCGAGCTTGGTAGCAATGAAGTTCAATAGAACTACCCGTTGTCTAAGAGCATATGCTACTTTGTTAAGCTTTTCACTTTTATGCTTAACCACAAAGCTATACTCCTGAAGGAATGATACAGAATTAGCATGTCTCTTATTCAAATTTGCTTGAGAATTGATATACTTGGGAGCTTCATGATCGGTGTTAAGGGATAAACTCCTTTGAATGAGATACGATTGCCAATGACGAAGAGCTTGGACAATTGCATAGAGCTCCACATCATAAGTTGAATACCGTTTCCTTGTTTCATTCAACTTTTCACTAAAGAAGGCGATTGGATGTCCTACTTGACTGAGCACGGCCCCAATATCGACATGAGATGCATCACAATCCACTTCAAATACATTATAAAAATCTGGTAGTGCAAGAACTGGTGCACTAGAAAGTCTCTCCTTGATAGTTTTGAAACTTGATTCTGCCTCTAAATTCCACATAAACTCCCCTTTCTTCAAACAATTTGTTAGCGGTGCTGCAATGGAGATGAAGTTTCTAATGAACCGACGATAAAATGAAGCCAACCCCATGGAAGCTTCACACATCATGTAGACTCTTAGGTGTGGGCCAATCTCGAACAACCTTTATCTTATCTTTATCCACCATGATACCTGACGGGGTTAGAACAAATCCAAGAAAAACTAGTCGATCCCTCAGAAACGCACACTTCTTGAGGTTTATATAAAGCTTCTCTTTTCTTAAAGTTAGTAAAACTTCCCTCAAATGCTCAAGATGATCCGATGAATTGTTGCTATACACAAGGATATCATCAAAATAAACAACGACAAACTTACCTATGAAAGGATGAAAAGCTTGGTTCATTACCCGCATAAAGGTGCTTAGAGCATTAGATAAACCAAATGGCGTTACAGGCCTTCTCTTGTTTTGAAAGTCGTCTTCCATTCATCCCCCGACTTGATTCTTATCTGATGGTAACCGCTCCGAAGATCAATTTTGGAGAACACTTACGAACCAGCCAACATGTCAACCATATCATCAATTATAGGTATAGGAAACATGTACTTGATGGTGATGCGATTGAGTGCCTGGCTATCCATGCACATGCGCAAAGAACCATCGCTCTTTTGGGTTAAGAGGGTCGGGACTGCACATGGACTTATGCTTTCTTGGATATGGCCCTTGCTTAGTAGATTCTCCACTTAACGACGAAGCTCTTCGTGTTCTGTCGAACTCATCCGATAATGAGATTTGTTGGGAAGGACAAAATCTGGGATTTAAATCAATTTGGTGCTGAATTTCTAGAAGGGGAGGAAGGCAATGTGGCAATTCATCCGGAGTGATATCCTTGAATTCTTCTAAGAGTGAGCTTACAGAACTTGGTATTTCCACCGGATGCCCAACTTCTTTGGCCACCAAAACATAAAGCACACTTCCCTGTCTAGCTTCCCTTTCAAGTTGCGGCAAAGTTAGCAAAGCACTTTCATCCTTTATGGATGATTTGATAGTTTAGCATCTTTCGTTGGCAAGAGAACAATGTCTTTCCCCACCATAAATGAGTACTCCCTCCGTCCCACTATACTTGACACTTCTTTCCATTTTGGGCCGTCCCACTATACTTGACACCTTCCAAAAATAACCAAGTTTTTATATTTTTATATTCACTCTACCCCACCACTCATTCTCTCTCTTCATTTTCTACCACACATTTATTCAACCAACACTACTATTTACCCCACTCATTCTATCTCTTCATTTTCCACCACACATTTTTTTTATTTTATTCTTTTTCCTTGGTTTTTGAACCCACCCCTTGGGTGTCAAGTATAGTGGGACGGAGGGAGTTTGTATTTTTCCTACAATCATGAATGACATTTTATCAAATTGCCAAGGTCGACCGAGTAAAATATGGCCAATATCCATACGAGTAACATCGCACCAAACTTCATCACGATAAGTCTTTCCCATTGAAAACGAAATGAGACACTACCAAAAACTGAGGCTTTAGCGACAGAATCAACAGCGACGGAAGCATTCCATCGCTATATAGCGACGGAAATTATGCTATAGCGACGGAATAGTTTTGGCGTCAACTTTACCGACGGAATTGAATTCCATCGCTAACGTCCGTCCCTAAAAACGAATATTCCTCGAATATTCGTTTCATTACCGCCACTAGATTGGCACCTGATTTACCGACGGAATATTCCGTCGCTAGTTCTTTCTCAGCGACGGAATTATTTCGTCGGTGAAAAGTTAATATTTTTTTATTTTTTTAAAATAAACCAGCGACAGAATATTTCCGTCGGTGATAAATTAATTTTGTTTTTTATTTTTTTATTTATCAGCGATGGAAATATTCCGTCGGTGATTATAACATTTAATTTTTAATTATCTTTAATTAATCAGCGACGAAATTATTCCGTCAGTATAAATTAATTATTTTTTAGTTTTTTTAAAAATAAACCAGTGACAGAATATTTTCGTCGGTGATAAATTATTTTTTTTATTTTTTTTTATTTATCAGCGACGGAAATATTCCGTCGGTGATTATAACATTTTATTTTTAAATATTTTTAATTAATCAGCAACGGAATAATTCCGTCGGTGATTATAACATTTTATTTTTAATTATTTTTAATTAATCAGCGATGGAATAATTCCGTCGGTGATAAATAATTTTTGTTTTTTTGTTTTTTTTATTTATCAGCGACGGAAATATTCCGTCGGTTATTATAACATTTAATTTTTAATTATTTTTAGAACTAATTAACAAAATAACTAACTGAAAACATTAAAAAATTTAACTGGAAACGTTAGAAAATTGACTGAAATTTAAAAAAACAAATTGACAAACGTTAAAAAACTAATTGGAAACGTTAAAAACTGACTGAAATTTCAATAAACTAACTGAAAACGTTAAAAACGGACTAAAAACATTAAAAAACTGACTGGAATTTCAATAAACTAACTAAAAACGTTAAAAAACTGTATGAAAACGTTAAAAAACTGATTGAAATTCTAATAAATTAACTGGAAACGTTAAAAAACTGACTGAAATTCTAAAAAACTAACTGGAAACGTTAAAAAACTTACTGAAATTTCAAACGGCTATAAGTATATGAGATTTGAGATTTAGAGTTTAGGGGTTAGGGTATAAGTATATGAGATTTGAGATTTAGGGTTTAGGGTTTTTGCTTAGGGTTATAGTTTAGGGTTTAGGGGTATAGGGTTTAGGGTTTATAGGTTAGGGTTTAGGGTTTAGGGTTTAGGGTTTATGGTTTAGGGGTTAAGGTTTAGGGTTTAGGGGTTAGGGTTTAGGGTTTAGGGGTTAGGGTTTAGGGTTTAGGGGTTAGAGTTTAGGGGTTAGGGTATAAGTATATGAGATTTGAGATTTAGGGTTTAGGGTTTTTGCTTAGGGTTATAGTTTAGGGTTTAGGGGTTTAGGATTTATGGTTTAGGGGTTAGGGTTTAGGGTTTAGGGTTTAGGGTTTAGGGTTTAGGGGTTAAGGTTTAGGGTTTAGGGGTTAGGGTTTAGGGTTTAGAGGTTAGGGTTTAGGGTTTAGGGGTTAGAATTTAGCATTTAGGGATATGATTTAAGGGTTGGGGTATAGGGTTTAGGGTTTAGTAATGGTGGTAGTGGTTGTGATAGTAGTGGTGGAGTGGTGGTGGTGGTAGTGGTGATTGTAGTGGTGATAGTGATGGTGGTGGTGCATGGTGGTGGTGGTAGTAGTGGTGGTAGTCGTAATAGTTGTGGTGGTATAGTAATGGTGGTAGTGGTTGTATGTGATAGTAGTGGTGAAGTGGTGGTGGTGATAGTGGTGGTACTGGTAGTAGTGATTGTAATGGTGATAGTGGTGGTGGTGCGTGGTGGTGGTGGTAGTAGTGGTGGTAGTAGTAATAGTTGTGGTGGTATAGTAATGGTGGTAGTGGTTGTACGTGATAGTAGTGGTGGAGTGGTGGTGGTGGTAGTTGTAGTAGTAGTGATTGTAGTGGTGATAGTGGTGGTGGTGGTGCGTGGTGGTGGTGGTAGTACACTACCAGAAACTGGTGATTTAGCGACGAAATTAACAGCGACGGACTCATTCCGTCGCTATTTAGCGACGGAAATTCTGCTTTAGCGACGGAAATATTTTGGCGTCAAATTTATCGACGGAATTTAATTCCGCCGCTATATTCCGTCGCTAAAATGAATATTCCTCAAATATTCGTTTTATTACCGCCACTATTTTGGTGCAAAATTTACCGACGGAATATTCCGTCGCTAGGTCTTTATCAGCGACGGAATTATTCCGTTAGTGAAAAGTTAATATTTTTTTATTTTTTTTTATTTATCAGCGTCGGAAATATTTCGACGGTGAAAATAAAATATATATTTTTTTAATACACCGAGGGAATATTTCCGCCGCTGAATAATTAAAAAAAATTTAATTTATCAGCGTCAAAAATATTCAGACAGTGAAAATAAAATATTTTTTATTTTTTTTGAAATATTACACCGACGAAAAATTTCCGCCGCTGAATAATTAATTTTTTTTTAATTTATCAGCGTCGGAAATATTCCGACGGTGAAATTAAATGTTTTTTAATTTTTTTTTTAAATTAAACACCGACGGAAGATTTCCGCCACTGATAAATTAATTTTTTTTAATTAATCAACGACGGAATATTCCGTCGCTGATAATAAAATGTAATTTTTGATTATTTTTAGAACTAATTAACAAAATAACAAACTAAAAAATATTAAAATATTTAACTACACCCTAACCCCTAACCCATAAACCCTAAACCCTAAACCCTAAACCCTATCCCCTAACCTCTAATCCCTAAACCCTAACCCCAAACCCCTAACCCCTAAACCCAAAACCCTAAACCCTAAACCTTAAACCCTAACCCCTAACCGGTACCCCTAACCCCTAACCCCTAACCACTAAACCCTAAATCCTAAACCCTAACCCCTAACCCCTAAACCCTAAACCCTAACCCCTAATCCCTAAACCCTAACCCCTAAACCCTATCGGATCCCATCAGAACTCGGCAGTTAAGCGTGCTTGGGCGAGAGTAGTACTAGGATGGGTGACCCCCTGGGAAGTCCTCGTGTTGCACCCCCACCCCAACTTTTTGGAAATTTTAAAAATATTATTTTGAAAAATTTTTGAGAGCTCTCTAGGGCGACGTGGGTTTTTACTGGGAGATCTATTTTTGGCCGTTTTGGCCGGATTTTGTTGCCGGCAATGGCTGGGTAGCCGGCGCCTGCTCTTGGGGATTCGATGCAAGGGATGGGGAAGGTTGGGGGGAAGTTAGTTCAGACAGGAGATGGAGTAATTGGGCAGATTTCGAATGGTTTGGGCCTTCAACAGCCGTCTATTGCAGATGGGGGTGGTGGGTCTATTCCGGGTTCGGTGGCTGCAATGATTCAGAGGGCTGATATTCGTGGCAATACCCATGGTTTTGGGTCTGTTATGGCTGATGTTTTACAGACTAAGGATACTAGTTCTACAGGTGGTATGCATGTGCATGGGGGTGAAAACAATAGGGTTCCTTTATCTTATTCAGCAGCGGTGCAGGGTGATAGAGGGGTAGACGGAACGTTTATCAATCCCTTTGCTGGATTAAAGGCGCCACCACGATCAGTAGCAAGGATTGATGGAGCCCCGACAGTTAAAGGTAATTTTTGATCATATTTACCAATTTTGGGGGCTGAAAAACAAGTTTAATATTGGTTTGCTTGATCCAAGGCACGTACTTGTTTATCTTACAAGGGAGGAGGATTTCACTAGAGCATTAGCCAGGGATTATAACGTAATTGCCAATAGCAATTTCCGGTGTTTTAGGTGGACACCTGAATTTGATTTCACCGTAGACAATCCTTGTATTGCGGTATGGATTCGATTGCCAAATTCACCTTTGCATTGGTATGCATTTTTGGAAAATATTGGGAATTCAATGGGGACGTTTGTGAAGGCGGATGATCGAACGACTGGGTTTACTCATCATGGTTACGCTAGAATATGTGTGGAGATTGATGTTTCCAAACCATTGCCCAGTTATGTGAATTTGGGCACGTCGAAAGAGACTTTTTTCGAACAGGAAGTGGAATTTGAAGGAAATATTGCCTTTTGTGATGGCTGCGGTTTATTGGGTCATACAAAAGGTGACTGTAGGAAGGGTAAGATGCGTCCAAGGAATAATCGGGTAAGACAAAGTTTTGCTAAGACGGATATGGGACATAAGACAGAAATCAAGGCTGCGGATAATGGTAACGGGCAGCGGAAACAACAGAAGGAATGGCAAGTTAAGGGGAAAGGGAAGGCAGTAGTGGAACAAAAACAAAATGGGGTTCGAAAGGAGGATGTTGGTCCTTCAAATGTGCCAGTTGCTGCCAAGGGGAGTTCGAAAACATTGTCTTTTGGTGGGGTAACTATATTAAATAAAGGGGATAATGCTGAAAATGTTATGGATACCAATAAGGTCCATATTTCGAATGCTTTTTCAGCATTAATTGATATTGCTGAGGAGGATGAGGGAGATAAAGGTGGAAAAACTGTGGAATTATGTCAATTAAATAAGGAGGCTTCATTGACTTCTAGTTTGGAGAAGGGTTCACCGAAATCGATTTCTAATGATGATGAGGTGAGTAAGGGAGATAATAATGGAGGGTCGATTAAACCGTTGGGAGATATCATAATGGTGGAGGATGGTGAGCTTAAAGAGTCGGAGAAAACGCAATTATCACCTATGATTGGAGCAGCCAGTGATGTAGGATATGCAGAACAGGGGGAAAAAGCAGGGGATATGAAAGACTCAGCGGAGGATATAGATTTTTGTTATATGGGAGGTGTTCATCTATCGGAGGATCCTGTAGAGGGGGAAGTAAATGGTGTTGCTGGTATTACTTCAAGGGATACTGGTTCGGAGGAGGAATCTTTCTCGCAGGAATCATCATTTGGTGAGGAAATTGCAGGGCTAGAGGGCAATAAAGACGTGCAACCTCAGGTTTCTCCAATGAGGACCCGAAGTAAGCGTAAAGGGGTATCATCTAATGCCAAAGTTTCCCAATGACGGTCATAATATGGAATGCGAGGGGGGTAGGGAATGTAGGAAAAATGGATGCGTTAAAGCTTTTGGTGTCTCAGAATAAGCCGTGGTGTTTAGCAATTTTAGAACCCAAAATTTCGGGGGATAGACTTGCTAAGATCGCAAGGCAGTTGGGTTTTGGGCATTATTTACATGGGAATCCTATTAATACTCATATATGGATCATGTGGAGTTTGGGCTTCGATTTGAGTTTGGTTTCTTGTTCGAATCAACAGATTACTGTTCGGGTTACGTCTGGAGGAGAAGTTTGTGGTTTATTCTCTTTTATATACGCCAGTTGTGATAGGGTTGATAGGCAACCTTTGTGGGCAGATTTGACGCAGCTCTCGGTTCAGTATGACGAACCTTGGTTAGTTGGTGGAGATTTCAATATCATTGCTCAGCCATCAGAAAAATTGGGTGGCAATGGTTGGGATTATGCGGGTATGGATGATTTTAATCGATGTTCTGTTGCTGCTGGTCTTTCCGAAATTGATTTTGAGGGAAGTATTTACACTTGGTGTAATGGCCATGATGGGGCTAGGCGTATTTGGGAACGTTTGGATCGTGTCTTTGTGAATGGGGCTTTTTTCTCAAAACATGGTAACGTGACAGTTACTCACCTTCCTCGGGATAAATCAGATCATTCTCCGTTGAAGGTAAATTTTCTTTCAATTTCAAAGCCGGTTCATGTTTTTAAGTTTCAGCGCATGTGGTTAGATCATGAGGATTGTAAGCGTCTTGTTGCTGAGATTTGGCATAAGTGGTATGGGGGGAATGCTCTTGAGAGATTACATAGGAAATTACATGCACTTCGTAAAGCTCTCCGACAGTGGAACTGGGACGTTTTTGGTAATATATTCCGAAAAATCAATAAGTTACAGGATGAGATGTTGGTTTTGGATGTCCATCTTCAGCAGGGGTGGGATGATAGTATTGATCAATTGCTGAAACAGAAGAAGGTGGAATTGGCTCAGCTTTTGAGGTGGGAAAATGAGATGAAGCAGCAGCAGTCTAGGCAGTTATGGGTGCAAGATGGGGATCGAAATTCTGCTTTCTTTCATGCGAGTATTAAGGAAAGGAGTAGAATGAATTCTTTGAAGCTTCAATTGGCAGACGGTTCTTGGTGTACGAATGAGTCAGTTTTGGGCAACCTGGGTGCGGCTTATTTTGAGGACATTTTCAGATCTTCTCCACATGTAATAGATGATAGTCTTTTTGAGGGCATTGGGGAAGATGTGACAGAGGCGGACAATCTTTTTCTGACGGCTATACCAAGTGAAGAGGAGGTTTGGGATGCTATAAAATCGTTGAATGCGGACAGTGCTCCGGGGACAGACGGTTTCACGGGGCAGTTTTTTCGGGGTTGTTGGTCTATTATAAAAACGGATGTGGTGGCAGCGGTTCAAGCTTTTTATAATGGGGTAGCACTGCCTAGAGGATTTTCTTCGAATGTGCTCATTCTTTTGCCTAAGGTGGATAAGCCTACGGGTTTTAAGGAGTTGAGGCCTATTAGTTTATCGACCTTCATGAATAAGGTAATTTCTAAGATACTCACTACTCGTATGGCTTCGATTATTCATAAGGTGATTTCTCCGGAGCAAACGGGCTTTATAAAGGGAAGAGGCATTCAAGAGAATATTGCTTTGGCTCATGAGCTTGTTCATAGGGTGGATCAGAAAGTGGTGGGAGGAAATGTCCTTTTTAAACTTGATATGTCTAAAGCTTATGACCGTCTTGAATGGGATTTTCTGTTTCGTGCTCTGGAAGCTTTTGGTTTTAACAGTAGGTGTAGGGACTTGGTGTGGCGTTTGGTGCAGGGTAATTGGTACTCATTGAGGCTGGGAGGGGTGTCACATGGTTATTTTGCTTCTTCTAGGGGAGTGAAACAAGGTGATCCTTTATCCCCATTATTATTCATCATTGCGCAAGAAGTTTTATCCAGGGCCATGCACAGAGCGCTTCGGGAGAATACGTTCCGTCCTTTTGAGCATGGGAGAGGTGGGGTCCCTATTTCTCATCTTTTATATGCAGATGATATGTTGATCTTTTGCAATGGCCGGAGAGGTTCTATAGAAGGTCTTCGGGGTGTTTTGTCTAGATATGAGCGTGCATCCGGGCAGCTTATAAATCTAGAGAAAAGTGCCTTTTATGTGGGGAAGAAGATGAGAAACTTCGAGATTGAGAACATCCGGAGGTGGTCAGGGTGCACGCATCAACAGTTCCCTTTGAAGTATCTTGGTATTCCACTGTTCAAAGGAAGGATTCAACGGGTGCATTTTTCGGAGTTGGAGGCTAAGGTGTTGAAACGAATTAACGGGTGGAAAGCTCGTCTTCTGTCTTTTGGAGGTAAGCTTACTTTATTGAAATCTGTGCTTTGTAGCATTCCAATATATTCTATGGGAGTTTTAAAGGTTCCTAAGGGTGTTATAAGGAAGTTGGAGGGTATTATGGCTAATTTCCTGTGGAGTAATGGGGGAGAGAAGCGCCCGCAATGGGTAGCATGGAAGGAGGTGTGCAAGCCCATTAAGGAAGGTGGTTTGGGGGTTAGAGCTTTGAAGGATGTTAATGACACGATGTTGGCTAAGTTGGCTTGGACGGCTGTATATGGTAATTCTCTATGGGCTACTTTCATTCGTGAGAAGTATGGGTGGAAGGCCTCGGATTCCAGTTCTCATGTGTGGAAAGCGGCAGCTGATTTTCTGCCACAGATTGAGGATTGCAGTAGATGGATTGTTGGTAAGGGTGACTTCAGTTTTTGGATGGACAATTGGTGTGGTGAGCGGATTGGGGGTCCTCGACCTGTTGATCATGGCTTGCTAGTTCGTGACGGAGTGATGCTTTTAGATGATTTGCTTCCTCATAATCCTGTTCATTTGCATGATAACATAAGTAGGGTATCTATTGATGAAAATGAGGTTGATAAGGTGTCATGTACTTTGACTCGGTCCGGGGTTTTTGAGTCTGCTGCTTGGTGGGAGCATCATAGGATTCACAGTCCGTTGGTGGATTGGGGTGCTAAGATTTGGCACAAGCATATCCCTACTAAGGTTAGTGGATTATGGTGGAGGCTTATTGTGATGATGTGCCGCCAAAATTTTCCCGAAAAGGTTTAACTTTGAAAATTTTGTTTCTTTGAAAAACCAATCGAAAAGACCGGAGTCGCCACGCCATTTTTGTTTTAAGGGCCAAAACTTTGAAAAATGCCCGAGATTAGAGATTTGGGTTCGGAGGTCACGTTACATGCCGGGAAGGACGTTAGTGTGCACCCGGAATGCCTCGTAAAACGAGTCTTCCAAGCTAAAAACCATTTGTTGTGTGTGTGTGTGTGTGTTACTTTGGCCAAAATAAGTTGAAACTGAGGAAAATAAAAATTGGGAATTCTTTATTAGACTTTGGACAGATCCCATAATTTTTGGTGTGATTTTTGGGTTGAGTTTTGGTACTCAAAAGATTTTTGGAAGTTGGAAACCACTTCTGCCAGAATGAAAAAGGCAGTGGACACTTGATTTTGAAATGGATTTAAGGGCTTTAAAACTTCATAATCTGAGAAAACTCAGAGAATGAAAGTTGTTCCAGACACCTCAAATAAGATTTATGTGAAATAATTTTCCATTTTGGAGAAGATTTGAGGACCCAAAACCTTCTGGAAATCTCAGATATGAGATCTGGACTCCCAGAGACTGGTGATCTGACCTTCAAAAGAAAATTTAGAAAAGGGAGTTTTACTCACGAAAAAAATAAATTAAAAATATTTCTGTAAATATATGGATGTTGGCTACAAAAAGTGTTTTGTAGTCAACACCAAATTCCAAGTTTATCTGTGTCCAAAAAATTAGACCATGGACTGGGGTCTTAGAAAATTGCTACTGGACAGCAACTTCTCCTTGAAGAAAACCATGATTTTAAGGGGGATTTGACATCCATGCTTGTCCCCATTTCCCTAGGTTTTGATTAGTGATCACTTGACATTTTAGTGGTGAATCAACTATATCAAACCATCCTTGGGGTATATTAGGACTAAGCACTTCATTTGCTTGGGAAGGGGAATTTTACCCTTTGAAAATGAGATTTGATGTATGAAAATGAGTTTTAGGGTTTTGAAAATGTGTTTTCTTTGCAAGTAAGTAATAAAACTTTGAAAATAATGTAGATCCTTGTAGAAGATCATCCATGGAGATGAACTTCCATGGTGATCTTCTTGGATCTAAGGCAAGAAGATGAAACAAATTACATTTTGGAGTTTGAAAATGTATGCATGAAGGAGTTTAGGGTAAGGAGAAGGAGGGTTTACCAATCTTCTTTGTGTTTTAGAGTTTTTGGCTTGAATGTAAGAGTGTTTGAGGCTTGAATATGAGAGTGTTTGAGTGAGTGTGATTTTGGGTGAATAGTTGAGAAAAAGGTGACAATTCTAGAGAATTCTCACTGTTTTCTCACTATTTTCGCCAAGGTGCAGTTGCAAATTGTGTTTTTCCTCCCTTATTTTTGAGACTGAAGGCCTCAATTTATAGCCCTCTGAAAAATACAAAACCATCCGCGCGGACATGATCAACAGCGTGCACTGTTCATTAATTACAGCTTCAGGCTTTGGACACAAGGAATAAAATTCAAATTAAGCAACAGAAAATGTCCCAGCCATTTCTATTTCGGGTTTTTGACCATTTCTTTTACTTTTTTGATTCTTTCTTTGGTTTATCTTTTTTTGGCAATCCCTAATCTACCCTTACTTGGTTAGAAATGTTAGGAATTGTTAGGAATGTTATAACTTTCGTTAATTTTCTAACGAAAATACTAACAAGCTCAAATTGGAGCACTTACAGTAGCCCCTCGGCGACGGCGCTTTCGAAGGAAGCGGGGTCGTCGATAAGAGTAAGGCTCCATATTTAGCAGGATGATCAAGTGATCGAGTGGCTGAACCTATTTAATAGGCTACCTACGTATCCTTAAGAGGAATCAAGCCGGCCGTAGTTCGGGTCTTTGACCCTGGAGATGATGGCGTTTTAGGTGCCTCGAACTCCGATGAGCGAGTTACGCGGTCGGTTCTTTGGAAAGAAAACTCTGCTGGGGATAAGAGATGACCATTTTCGGTCGGATGGCTGAAATTGTATATCCGCTCTGCTGGGGATAGGAATGACCATTTTCGGTCTGATGGCTGAACCTAATGATAGGCTACCTACTGTAAGTACCCCAATCTGGATCGCTCTCCATCCAAGCATACGACAAAACCAGGGGCAAACTTCCGGAGGTCATAACTCCTTCATACGAACTCCGATTGAGACGTGCCATATATGGTTGGAAAGCTCTCGACGAGAACTAGCTTGCCATCACAATTACAAAATGTGGAAAAGCATGGAAGTCCGTACGGACCTCTTTGCATCATAATTGCAAAATCCGCTTAAAGTCCACGAGATTCCCTCAAATCCCGGAGAAATGAATACCCTCATGCATGGTTGGTCCGTACGGACCTCTTTGCATGCTGAGGTGGTCCGTACGGACCTCTTTGCATAGGGGACATAATCATCTCAGAAATCCTCATCATTCCCTGAAATCGAGGAAAACCAAAAATCTAGATTACCTAGAAGGTCCGTACGGACCTTCTTGCAGTTTTCTGGCACTATAAATAGAGGGTTCCCCCTCCCTCATTTTCACACAATTTCCTTCTTCTCTTCTCTCCCTAAGCCTTCAGGCTCCCCCTCTAAGACCCTTCGGGGCAATCCCGGCCCCTTTCGGATCCTTCCGAGGCTTTCCGAGCCCCCTCGTGGTGCTCCGAAGCCTCCCCGAGCGCTCTCGTGACGCTCCCGCGCTGCCCCGAGGCACTCTCGAGGTACTCTGAGGCCCCTCGTGGTACTCCGAGGCCTTGCCTGGTCTTTCCCGAGGCGTCCCGGCTCTTTCCAAGTCAAACCGGCGATCCCAAACCACGCCGAAACTCTGCCCGAGTGACTCCTGCCACCCCAACGCACGCCGAACCTCTGCCCGAGTGATCCCTGCGATCCCAACGCACGCCGAAACTCTGCCCGAACGCAGCCTACAATCCCAACTCACGCCGAAACTCTGTCCGCAGACAACCGGCCCCTCCCGAAGCAATCCCGGTCTGTGCCGGAACATCATTCCATCCTCAAACACTATTTCCCAGCGGAAGACAGACACGAACCAACATTGGTAAGGCTTCCTTCCCTTACTATTTCAATACATTTCAATACGCAGTGTACAATGTAGACATCCGACACAGCATGCATTTTTAAAAGCACACACACACACACACAACAGTTAAAGAATATTAGGGGTATCCGAAATACTCGTTTTTACGAGGCGAATCGGGTGAGCTCTAAGATTCTAATATTCTCTTCCCGAGGAGTCATCTGACCTCCGAACTCTAAATCTCATCACACAAAAACAGTTTATTTCTAAACTGATGCCCTTTTTCAATGTTTTGGGCTTAAATAAAAACGGCGTGGCGACTCTACAATTGCGAAAACAACGGCGAGACACCTCCAACACGCTGAAACGGAATAAAGCCAGATGCCGGGGCGCGAACGCGCTGCCTCTCGGATCCGGGCGACTTCCCGAAAGCGACAAATGCGAGATGCACGGGGCCTCCGCGCGCGAGCCGGATCCCGGGTAATTTCAGTTGGCGACTCCGCTGGGGACTTTTTGTTTTAAAATCTTTTTAAACAAAACAAAAGATTTTTAAAACGATGATGAGGGTCAAACTTTCATTTTACCCCTTTCTTTAACTGTTGTGTGTGTGTGCACGTGCTTTACTTTTTATTTTACAAAAAAAAAATAATAAAAAAAAAAAATGCATCAATATACAGCTGTGCATACATTTAAAATTCTTCAAAAAATTATGTTTTACTCGTAAAAGAATTTTAGAGACCGCACACTACGCGCACCGCCTCGGTTACACCGCACTCTACTCGCACCGCCGCCGGTTACACCGCACGCTACGCGCACCGCCGCCTCGGATACACCGCACACTACAACCCTTAACCCGGAGTGGTCTCGGTTGCAGTCCGTTTGGTCTTCCTAGGCCTCTCGATGCGCACGAGATCATTCCAAACATCCCATCCTAGCCAAGCGTCAACCCCGCACGCTTCGAGTCTTGAGTCACACTCTGTCCGTACTCGGTTGGTTTTTACCCAGTCCGTGTCATACAACCTGGATACATATACCATGCCGGCCATTTTCTGAGTCAAGGCTCGGAACTCAAGATCCCTTGCGCAAGCAAAGCGATGAAGGGTCATGCTAAAATCTTGACCCGATCTTGATTTTCCGAAGCTACACCCAGACGATGTTCCGTCCCAAATATATATCCATGCCCACATGACACCATGTCATCAAGCCTTTGATACGTCAGCCATGACGATATGACCCAGCTAACGCCTAACGTCACAGATCCCTTGCGCAAGCAAGGTAAAGAGAGGTCATGCCGAACTCTTGACCTGATCTTGACTCAGTGGCCGGCTCGGTTCACTATTCACATGGCTAACGCATCAAAACGAACATGACAGGCTCGGTCCTTAGGTTCGATTTTTCTTTTAGGCCGGTGGAAACCGCTTGCACTATAGGACCCTCGCCTGGGGCTGTCCACCCTGGGATGTCGAAATACAGGTGCAAAACGAGGGGCTTATAGCCGCACAGATGGTCTCCACTGACCCAGGATCTAGCTTAGTTGCGAAAAAGAAGAGCAATCTTTTCCAACCTACCTAGGACTCTGAGAAAACATGTTTTAAGTAAATTAAAACAACAAAAAAAAAAAGAAAATAATAAAAGCGGAAACCGCATGTCACGTGAGCTTTCCCCCTTTTATCCCGAAAGGCCTTCCCGTGTCTAAACCTTACCCGTCACCCCCTCCAGCGAACCGAGAGTGGTTGAGAATACCCTTCGGAGCCGCTTTTCGCATCGAGGTCACAAGGTCCGACGGCCCTTCCGGCTTCACTCTGGCCCGAACAGTCCGCTACTCCCCCATGGCGGGATCAACAGATAACAGTGAGGGAAATGGAACCCCGCCCCCAGGAAATTTCCAAACGATGGAAGAAGTTTGGCAAGCTTTCAAGGCTCTCGAGAAACGCCAAGAAGAGCAGCAGGCTTGGATCGAATATGCCATGCGCCGTCGCAGAACCGTCGCGGTTCCCCAACCTGATGGGACCTTCGTTCTCATAGAAGACGAAGAAATACCTGCTCCCCCGGGTCCTCAAAGCTATCAGCAGTTCCCACCTCTACCAAGCCACGGAAACCTAGCAATGCAAAATAGCTACCGCTCAAAGCTCCATTCGAGCCTCAGTCAAACAGCTCCGATTTTCCAACCTCAGCACACCTATGGGCCCGCTCCCTCATATCCTAACATCTCTCAATATCCCCTGGAATTCAATCATGTGCCTCTGAATGAGCCCCACAGCCGCAACTTGAAATCTCGATGTTTACCAGGGACAGACATCCCAAGCGGATATCCCGACATTTCAAACCTTCCACCCGCTGGACTGCCACTTGGGGCTAATGAAACATTTCCCCAATTTCCAAAGTGGTCCGGGCAATCATGCCCCCAATTTTAATAATCCAGGATACGGGTTGGTATACACCCAACTGCCTCCCCGAGACTCCCGAATGGTGATCCCATCAGTTAATCCACCTCCCAACAAGAAGAAAGAGGTTACCAGAGCAGTTCGCTACATCCAAAACGGAGCCCAAGTAAACCGCGATCAAGCGCCCCCGAGGAACAACAATCCCCCTCGCATACCACAGTTCCAGCATTTCGATAACCTCGGGATGCCCTTGAGCCAAGTCCTCGAGATACTAGTAAAGAGGAACTTTCTCAAACCCCTTGAAGATTTCCAACCAAAGACTCGCAAGCCTAACATGGATATGAGCAAGCACTGCGCCTTCCACAACTACCCCGGTCACGCCACCGACAATTGCTTCGTGCTAAAACAAGTGGTCCAAGGGCTAATCGAAGAGGGAAAGTTGGAACGCCCCTGCGATCCCATCACAGTCGGAAACCCTTTCCCTAGAAATGATGGGGTAATCAGGGTGGAGAAGTCCTCTAGAAATTCCCGTGATGAATGGGGACGTGAAGACGAAACCTGGGGCTTCCAAAATGAAGAATTCGAGAGAAAGAATCCAAGAACGGTTATTCCCCAACAATCCTTTCCGGAATCGGGGCACACCAAGGGATGGATCGAGCCTTCCCCAGAGATAAGGCAGTTCGAGACAGGCCGAGCAAGTGGCAGCGTCAAAAACGGCGTGACTTTCACAAACGCGGACCCACAGCCAGCAAGAAGAGACAGGACGAGAAGCTTGGACTAACCCCCCGTCTCCTAGAGTCTATCTTCAAAAATAAAAGACCCCGAGTCTGTCGTATTTAAGTTCGAGTCTCTCGAGTCGTCTGACGGCCTCACGCCTAAAGATTACGCGTTTGTAGCAAAAAACTATGTTTCCTTATGCTTTGAATAAAAGTTCGACCTTTCTGAGTATCCCCTCATTGCCACTTTAACAAATGATAAATTAACTAATCAAAGCAGTTAATAATGATTCACTTGATAAAGACGCAGACACATTAATGAACAATGCATTAAACAAATCTTTAAGCATGTTGTCAAACGAGAGGAAAATCGGGCCCAAGCTGCCGAGAAGGTTCTAACCAAAATGAATTTGGGAACTGCTGAAGAGCCCAAAGTGACGCAAATAAAAAAAAATCATACAGTCAAACCTCGTAGGTTCTAGTACTGTTCTCATTCAATCAAGTCCTCCTCGGACATTGTAATTAAGTCTTCAATTTTCCATACGAAAGTTTTCTTTCTTTTCTTGCTAGACTTGAGACATTATTTTGCACCCTGCATTACTTTAATGAAATGGTTTTGTTCTTTGTGATCACTTGCATTGCTCAACAAGTAATTCCACAAATGATTAACAAATGATTAATGCTTTGATTAATTAGTGTGAGAAAGTCAATCGAGAGCTCCCCATACACCTTACCATATCCCACACAAAGGCCTCCATCAAGCCATACACTTTCCAAAACACGTCCCCACCATCACCTTGACCAAGTCAACGACGGCGGCAACATCAAAGGACAACAACAGGTCACTCAGCATCAAAAGATTGACCCCATGTCGACAACAATCTAGGGGCTTGCCTTCGCCCTCGTGCGCATCAAGAAAGTTCAAGCAGGGGCTTGCCTTCGCCCTCATATGCTTCAAAAAAAAGAGCTCAAGCAAAAAATGAAGCTCGAGAAGCTACAAAAAAGCTCAAGCGAAGCTACACAAAAAAGAGCTCAAGCGTAAGCTTCACAAAAAAAATGAGGTCAAAGACCCGTGAGCCAACGAACAAGAAGCAAGGGATTCACCGAAACCGCCGTCAAATACGACTTGTTAAGGAATCACCTCAAGGCCCGTGCCTCATCATTCAACCTTCCGAGCATTTTCGCCAAAGGCCGCGCAAATACTCATGCCCCGGCCCCAAAGCCAAACACGGTTCAACCCCGAACTACGTCGACTGAGCTCCTTGTCTTAAGGGGAACGTAGGCAACCGTAAATGGTCCGGTCATAAACACATACAAATCCACAAACCCGGTCTCATCAATGACCTCTCCTATACACAAACCTTCTTTCACACTGCATCAACTCGATCCTTGATACCGATTGACTTTCTCCTCGTGATTAATCAAAGCATATCGGGTTTAATTGTTGAATAACCCGAACATCAACAAAGGGTTTTAAGCAAACAAGTGATCATTGTGAACAAATCAAGTTTTCAAATGTCTCGACAAGTCTTCTTTTTCTACAAAAATAGGAAAATAGAGCTAAACACTCGATTTTCCTGTCAAGAAGGGCTTCCATACACTTTTACAAGCTTTTCAGTACTCATACTCTCTCAAAAGAGTCAAACCCAAAAGCATTTCTTTTGTGCCTACATCAAATAAGGCATTCACGCAAAAGGGGACCCATTCCCACCTTTTCAAAAATAAATACGCCCTTGCAAGTGTACATTACGAGTCATTTCTCCCACAAAAGAGAGTCGAACTACGTAGACCTGAGCCTCTCAAGGGGAACGTAGGCGGCCTTCATTGGTTCGGTCTAAGGAATACACAAAATTCCAAAATTGACGCCACCAAGGCTCAGACAAGAAGCAAGCAAGAGATTTTGCGTCTCGACAAAGCTTTAAAAGTAAATCACAAATCAACACAGTTAAAACACTTCTTGATGAGTTCAAGCACGGTCTACTCTCAAACTCACAACATGCTAAAAGACGACTTAAAACATTTAACAATCAATGTGTCTCGCGATGACGATGAATGGATACTCGGTGTTTCGTAAGGTCATTCCATGCTACTCGCGTTTGGCCCTTCATCACTCTTTCCTTTCCTCCCTCGACCCCAACGAGTCTTCTTTCATTCCTCATGAGCGAGTTCTCGTCTCCCTCATTCCGAGATCGGGAGTCCTCCTTGTCGTGTCAAACGAATCCGGTCGCTCTCGAGCATTGTTCACTCGTGCCTCGGCTCGGATCTCCTCCCTACGAGTCTGCAAAAGGGGACCTCTCCCCGCCAATCTGTCAACTCGAGTCCCGTAGTCAAACAAAGCGTCTCCCATGACATCCTGAGGGTTAGACCAGGCTTCTGCACTCCTAAGGCTATAGCTGAGGCGACAATCTTGCCCTGCACTGCTTCACGCCCGCTCCCCAAAACCACTTGGAGTGCCCGATATGCTACTCATACCAATCCGGGTACTCGATGGTCAAGACAACATTCTCCCGGCATCTAAGGAGCACCGCGCGGGAGGGAAAGCGGAATACTTCATACCCTCGAAAATACATAAAAGCATCGGGATCATCATGCGAGAAAGAAGCTACCTCCACGTTGGCAATGTCATCCCGACAAAGGCTCCTGCCTCATCCCGAGCGACGGAAACAAGCAACGGAACACGTAGAAAGAGGACCAAGGCAAACACGGAACTCGACAACATAGGAACCTTCTGACGAGGCCCTCCTAGTTTCAATCCCCCAAGGGAAACCCACCAGCGAATCGATGCGTACCAAGATGTGCCATCCATCTCTCCCAGCGGGTGATCCATGTCCAAGACAAAAGGTCACCGAGCAAACGTCCACGACTAAGAGACCTTGGGAGACTCGGGCGTAGTTTGAAGCCTCTCTCGCAACCATAATGCAAGCAAAGCGGGGGCTTCCCCACACATGAATCGGTCCCTCGTCACGGATCTACACCGTGGAAGGTTTCCCCTGGAACCAAAGGAACGATATCCTCGCCCGCCCGACAATGGCCAACCACATCCAACAGAGCACCGTCACATATCCTGAGGTAGCTAACCCCAAAAAGAGTGGCTATCAAAGCAAACGCGTCCCAGGAGACATCACTCCCGCCACCGCTCATGAAATCACAAAGCCGCTCAACCCCCAACCGCTCGTAAAACTTGCCAAAGCCGCTCGGCCTCCATTAACCACAAATGCATTCCCACATGCGACATGCACAAAAATAATAATAAGCTAGCAACAATTCCTAGGTCAATCCCGGAATCACAAATACGTCATTACATCTTAAATAAAATACTTTCTTTGTGCAAATACAAGTGTTTTATTACGGTACAAAATGTCTTTACTCTACAAAAAAAAAAAAAAAAAACAACAATGGAAAGAGGAAAAGCAAAAGAGCCACTAATCCGATTCATCATCATCCTCCTCCACAAACGAGAAATTCGGCATCTCGGCGCCTCCGCCGCCACCACATCATCGTCCTCGGTGAACCCAAAGCACCTTCCTCGACCGGATAATCCAAGAAGTCCACAGGATAAGAACGAAGAAGGAAAAAGAAGATGAGCCATCCCTCCTCTCCTTGTCCAGACCTGAGGCGTCCCACGTCCGCAAGTTCGGACGAGTGCTACCTCGCCCTCGCCAAGTTCGAGACAGAGGCTCCATCTCGCCCTCACCGCAAGTTCGGACGGGCGCTCGCCCTCACCGCAAGTTCGACGGGCGCCGTCTCGCCTCACCGCAAGTTCGAGACGGGCGCTACCTCATCCTCACCAAGTTCGAGACAAAGGTTCCACCTCGCCCTCACCGCAAGTTCGGACAGGCGCTACCTCGCCCTCACCAAGTTCGAACAGAGGCTCCATCTCGCCCTCGCAAGTTCGAGACGGGCGCTACCTCGCCCTCGCAAGTTCGAGATAGAGGCTCCATCTCGCCCTCCCCGCAAGTTCGAGACGGGCGCTACCTCGCCCTCACCAAGTTCGAGACGGAGGTTCCACCTCGCCCTCACCGCAAGTTCGAGACGGGCGCTACCTCGCCCTCGCAAGTTCGAGACAGGCTCCATCTCGCCCTCACCGCAAGTTCGGACGGAGGCGCTACCTCGCCCTCACCACAAGTTCGGGCGGAGGTTCCACCTCGCCCTCACCGCAAGTTCGAACAAAGGCTCATCGCGTCCTCATCCTTTCGGCGGCTTCGATCAACGCCGGCGCATCCGCGGCATTTCGGCAACTTCGGTCGGGCGCCACACGTCCTCAACATTTCAACAACTCGATCGGGCGCCCCGTGCCCTCTAACACTTGACAATTCGGCCCAAAGACGCCGCGTGTCCCTCTTCATCTCGGTCGAGAGGTGCCCCACGTCCTCAACAATTCAACTTCCTCCTCACAAAGGTGCCTCCTCCACTGCGAGGTAAACACAAAGAAAGGTATGTCAATAAACTTCAAACGCAAGACATAGCTGTAATAAATGCTACATAAAAGAAGAATCCGAGCACGGCATGATGCCTTTCCAAAAATTCCCACAAACAAAGTTCCATATAGGATCCACAAAATGCCCATCAAACTCAACTTAGGTCCAGACGCCTTAGAATAGTCTCAACTTAGGTCATATTCTGAACTAGGTCCCAACTTAGGTCATACTCTGAACTAGGTCCCAATTTAGGTTCATACTCCCAGAAACTAAACCCCAACTTAGGTCATACTCTGAACTAGGTCCCAACTTAGGTCATATTCTGAACTAGGTCCCAACTTAGGGTCGTACTCCCGAACTAGGTCACAACTTAGGTTCATACTCCCGAACTAAGCCTCAACTTAGGTTCATACGCCTTCACACTAAACTTCAACTCGGGACATCACCACGTCCACTCACCACAAACCTCACTACTTCACCACACGGGCGGCCGGAAGGCTTTAAACCACTCTCAGGAGGCTTTAAGCTATAACAAACTACTATCCCCGGCCGGAAGGCTCAAACCACTCGTCAGGAAGGACCGTATAAATCTCCCAAATCACTATCTCCGGCAGGAAGGCCTTAAACCACCCGATTAGGAAAATCGTAAAATTTCCATCCCGGGATACCACCACGTCCTCACAATTGACCTCGGCGGTCACCGCATGTCGGGACATCACCCCGTCCTTATCAGCGACCTCGGCGGTCACACAACACTTTAGGGCACCACCACGCTCACATACACTCCACAATTTCACGACCTCGAACTACGACCGGGCTTGATTCCCGCCGGGGATACGTAGGAATCCTATCGCGGGGTCCGGCCATCGACCTATACGGTCGCTCGGGACACCACCACGTCCTTATCAGCGACCTCGGCGGTCACCTGACACTTCGGGGCACCACCACGCCCGCACTCACAAACACTCACCCCACACACGAACTACGATCGGGCTTGATTCCCGCTAGGGATACGTAGGAATCCTATCGCGGGGTCCGGCCCGGCGGCTAGCGGTCACATAACGAGGACACCGCCGTGTCCTCGCGCGGACTCTACACGGTCACTTCCTCTCCCGGCACGCGATCCGAGATCGGGACCCTTATCTTATCGACGACCCCACTTCTTTCATAAGTGACGTCGCCGAGGGGCTTCGTAAGTACCCCAATGCTGGATCGCTCTCCATCCCGACATACGACAAAACCGGAGGCAAACTTCCGGAGGTCATAACTCCTTCATACGAACTCCGATTGAGACGTGCCATATATGGTTGGAAAGCTCTCGGACGGGAGCTAGCTTGCCATCACATTCACAAGAGCATGGAAAGTCCGTACGGACCTCTTTGCATGCCAAAGGTCCCGTACGGACCTCTTTGCACCAGACATAATCATTACGAAAATCCCTTAAAGTCCGAGATTCCCTCAAATCCAGGAAATCCATCATTACCTAAGAGGTCCGTACGGACCTCTTTGCTCGAAATTTTTACTATAAATAGAGGGCTTCCCTCCTCATTTTTTACACACCTCCCACTTCTCTCTTCCTCCACTAAGCCTTGGCTCCCCTTCTAAGACCTTTCGAGGCATTCCGGCCCCTTCGGATCCTTCCGAGGCCTTCCGAGCCCCCTCGAGGTGCTCAGAAGCCTCTCCGAGCGCTCCCGAGACGCTCCCGCGCTGCCAGAGGCACTCTCGAGGTACTGCGAGGCCCTCGTGGTACTCCGAGGCCTTGCACAGTCTTTCCCACGGTGTCCGGCTCTTTCCGAGTCAAACCGGCGATCCCAAACCTTGCTTAGAACTCTCGCCCGAATCCAACCAGCGATTCCAACGCACGCCGAACCTCTCGCCCGAGTGATCCCGACGATCCCCACGCACGCCGAACCTCTGCCCCAACGCACCCTACAATCCCAACTCACGCCGAAACTCTGTCCGCGGACAACCGCATCCCGAAGCAATCCAGGAACGCTACTCAGGCCTCAAACACTATTCCCTGCGGAAGACGGACACGAACCAACATTGGTAAGGCTTCCTTCCTATTCTATTTCAATACATTTCAATACAATGTAGACATCCGAATCTGACATGCATTTTTAAAAGCACACACACACACACAACTTTTAAAGGATATTAGGGGTATCCAGAAAGACTCGTTTTACGAGGCGACTCGGGTGAGCTCTAATATTCTAATATTCTCTTCCCGAGGAGTCATCGACCTCAGAACTCAAAATCTCATCACACAAAAACAGGTTTAAAATTTATCTTTAAAGCGATGCCCTTTTCAATGTTTTGGGCTTAATAAAAACGGCGTGGCGACTCTACAAAATGCGAAAGCAAAACGGCGAGACACCTCCAACACGCAACGCTAAAACGGAATAAGCCGGATGCCGGGCGCGATTGTCTTGCCTCTCGGATCCGGGCGACTTCCCGAACGAGCCGACGAATGCGAGATCTTAGGGGCTCACGCCTTGTGGCCGGATCCGGGTAATTTCGAGTGGTGCCGCTAGTACAAAATAATAAAGAGGGGAAAGACAACGGGTGCGATCATACCAGCACTAATGCACCGGATCCCATCAGAACTCCGCAGTTAAGCGTGCTTGGGCGAGAGTAGTACTAGGATGGGTGACCCCACAGGAAGTCCTCGTGTTGCACCCCTACCCCAACTATTTTTTTTATGTGCGCCTGTGTGTCGTTATTGCTTTTTCCTTTGGCAATTTAACATTTGTAGTGCATATTCATGATTTAATGGACGCGATGGACTCGCAATTCAAGAGAAGAGTGGCAGGGAACTCGCGCGTGCGGTGGGAGGCTGTCGGGATACGCACGCGGGTTCCGGTTGGGTAATGCGAGGAGGAATGCGCGCGGGTGGCTGCTAGTACAAAATAATAAAGAGGGGAAAGACAACGGGTGCGATCATACCGGCACTAATGCACGGATCCCATCGAACTCCGCGATTAAGCGTGCTTGGGCGAGAGTAGTACTAGGATGGGTGACCCCACAGGAAGTCCTCGTGTTGCACCCCCACCCCAATTATTTTTTTTATGTGCGCCTGTGTGTCGTTATTGCTTTTTCCTTTGGCAATTTAACATTTGTAGTGCATATTCATGATTTAATGGACGCGATGGACTCGCAATTCAAGAGAAGAGTGGCTCGGGAACTCGCGCGTGCGGTGGGAGCTGTCGGGATACGCACGCGGGTTCCGGTTGGGTAATGCGAGGAGGAATGCGCGCGGGTGGCTGCTAGTACAAAATAATAAAGAGGGGAAAAGACAACGGGTGCGATCATACCGGCACTAATGCGCGGATCCCATCGAACTCCGCGATTAAGCGTGCTTGGGCGAGAGTAGTACTAGGATGGGTGACCCCACAGGAAGTCCTCGTGTTGCACCCCCCCAACTTTTTGTATGTGCGCCTGTGTGTCGTTATTGCTTTTTCCTTTGGCAATTTAACATTTGTAGTGCATATTCATGATTTAATGGACGCGATGGACTCGCAATTCAAGAGAAGAGTGGCTCAGGAACTCGCGCGTGCGGTGGGAGGCTGTCGGGATACGCACGCGGGTCCGGTTGGGTAATGCGAGGAGGAATGCGCGCGGGTGGCTGCTAGTACAAAATAATAAAGAGGGAAAGACAACGGGTGCGATCATACCGGCACTAATGCACGGATCCCATCGAACTCCGCGATTAAGCGTGCTTGGCGAGAGTAGTACTAGGATGGGTGACCCCACAGGAAGTCCTCGTGTTGCACCCCCACCCCAACTTTTTTTATGTGCGCATGTGTGTCGTTATTGCTTTTTCCTTTGGCAATTTAACATTTGTAGTGCATATTCATGATTTAATGGACGCGATGGACTCGCAATTCAAGAGAAGAGTGGCGGGGAACTCGCGCGTGCGGTGGGAGGCTGTCGGGATACGCACGCGGGTCCGGTTGGGTAATGCGAGGAGGAATGCGCGCGGGTGGCTGCTAGTACAAAATAATAAAGAGGGGAAAGACAACGGGTGCGATCATACCAGCACTAATGCACCGGATCCCATCAGAACTCCGCAGTTAAGCGTGCTTGGGCGAGAGTAGTACTAGGATGGGTGACCCCCTGGGAAGTCCTCGTGTTGCACCCCCACCCCAACTTTTTTTATGTGCGCCTGTGTGTCGTTATTGCTTTTTCCTTTGGCAATTTAACATTTGTAGTGCATATTCATGATTTAATGGACGCGATGGACTCGCAATTCAAGAGAAGAGTGGCGGGGAACTCGCGCGTGCGGTGGGAGCTGTCGGGATACGCACGCGGGTCCGGTTGGGTAATGCGAGGAGGAATGCGCGCGGGTGGTCTAGTACAAAATAATAAAGAGGGGAAAGACAACGGGTGCGATCATACCGGCACTAATGCACCGGATCCCATCGAACTCCGCATGATTAAGCGTGCTTGGGCGAGAGTAGTACTAGGATGGGTGACCCCACAGGAAGTCCTCGTGTTGCACCCCCCACCCCAACTTTTTTTTATGTGCGCTTGTGTGTCGTTATTGCTTTTTCCTTTGGCAATTTAACATTTGTAGTGCATATTCATGATTTAATGGACGCGATGGACTCGCAATTCAAGAGAAGAGTGGCTGGGTGGGAGCTGTCGGGATACGCACGCGGGTGCCGGTTGGGTAATGCGAGGAGGAATGCGCGCGGGTGGCTGCTAGTACAAAATAATAAAGAGAGGAAAGACAACGGGTGCGATCATACCAGCACTAATGCACCGGATCCCATCAGAACTCCGCAATTAAGCGTGCTTGGGCGAGAGTAGTACTAGGATGGGTGACCTCCTGGAAAGTCCTCGTGTTGCACCCCCACCCCAACTTTTTTATGTGCGTGTGTCGTTATTGCTTTTTCCTTTGGCAATTTAACATTTGTAGTGCATATTCATGATTTAATGGACGCGATGGACTCGCAATTCAAGAGAAGAGTGGCCGGGAACTCGCGCGTGCGGTGGGAGGCTGTCGGGATACGCACGCGGGTCCGGTTGGGTAATGCGAGGAGGAATGCGCGCGGGTGGGTGCTAGTACAAAATAATAAAGAGGGGAAAGACAACGGGTGCGATCATACCGGCACTAATGCACCGGATCCCATCGAACTCCGCGATTAAGCGTGCTTGGGCGAGAGTAGTACTAGGATGGGTGACCCCACAGGAAGTCCTCGTGTTGCACCCCCGCTGACTTTTTTTTTTTTTATGTGCGCTTGTGTGTCGTTATTGCTTTTTCCTTTGGCAATTTAACATTTGTAGTGCATATTCATGATTTAATGGACGCGATGGACTCGCAATTCAAGAGAAGAGTGGCAGGGAACTCGCGCGTGCGGTGGGAGGCTGTCGGGATACGCACGCGGGTCCGGTTGGGTAATGCGAGGAGGAATGCGCGCGGGTGGCTGCTAGTACAAAATAATAAAGAGGGAAAGACAACGGGTGCGATCATACCGGCACTAATGCACCGGATCCCATCGAACTCCGCGATTAAGCGTGCTTGGGCGAGAGTAGTACTAGGATGGGTGACCCCACAGGAAGTCCTCGTGTTGCACCCCCGCTGACTTTTTTTTTTTATGTGCGCATGTGTGTCGTTATTGCTTTTTCCTTTGGCAATTTAACATTTGTAGTGCATATTCATGATTTAATGGACGCGATGGACTCGCAATTCAAGAGAAGAGTGGCCGGGAACTCGCGCGTGCGGTGGGAGGCTGTCGGGATACGCACGCGGGTCCGGTTGGGTAATGCGAGGAGGAATGCGCGCGGGTGGCTGCTAGTACAAAATAATAAAGAGGGGAAAGACAACGGGTGCGATCATACCGGCACTAATGCACGGATCCCATCGAACTCCGCGGATTAAGCGTGCTTGGGCGAGAGTAGTACTAGGATGGGTGACCCCACAGGAAGTCCTCGTGTTGCACCCCGCTGACTTTTTTTTTTATGTGCGCATGTGTGTCGTTATTGCTTTTTCCTTTGGCAATTTAACATTTGTAGTGCATATTCATGATTTAATGGACGCGATGGACTCGCAATTCAAGAGAAGAGTGGCCGGGAACTCGCGCGTGCAGTGGGGAGCTGTCGGGATACGCACGCGGGTTCCGGTTGGGTAATGCGAGGAGGAATGCGCGCGGGTGGCTGCTAGTACAAAATAATAAAGAGGGGAAAAGACAACGGGTGCGATCATACCAACACTAATGCACCGGATCCCATCAGAACTCCGCAATTAAGCGTGCTTGGGCGAGAGTAGTACTAGGATGGGTGACCCCCTAGGAAGTCCTCGTGTTGCACCCCCACCCCAACTTTTTTTTATGTGCGTATGTGTGTCGTTATTGCTTTTTCCTTTGGCAATTTAACATTTGTAGTGCATATTCATGATTTAATGGACGCGATGGACTCGCAATTCAAGAGAAGAGTGGCCCGGGAACTCGCGCGTGCGGTGGGAGCTGTCGGGATACGCACGCGGGTCCCGGTTGGGTAATGCGAGGAGGAATGCGCGCGGGTGGCTGCTAGTACAAAATAATAAAGAGGGGAAAGACAACGGGTGCGATCATACCAGCACTAATGCACCGGATCCCATCAGAACTCCGCAGTTAAGCGTGCTTGGGCGAGAGTAGTACTAGGATGGGTGACCCCCTGGGAAGTCCTCGTGTTGCACCCCCACCCCACTTTTTTTTTTATGTGCGCCTGTGTGTCGTTATTGCTTTTTCCTTTGGCAATTTAACATTTGTAGTGCATATTCATGATTTAATGGACGCGATGGACTCGCAATTCAAGAGAAGAGTGGCCCGGGAACTCGCGCGTGCGGTGGGAGCTGTCGGGATACGCACGCGGGTCCCGGTTGGGTAATGCGAGGAGGAATGCGCGCGGGTGGCTGCTAGTACAAAATAATAAAGAGGGGGAAAGACAACGGGTGCGATCATACCAGCACTAATGCACCGGATCCCATCAGAACTCCGCAGTTAAGCGTGCTTGGGCGAGAGTAGTACTAGGATGGGTGACCCCCTGGGAAGTCCTCGTGTTGCACCCCCACCCCAACTTTTTTTTTTATGTGCGCCTGTGTGTCGTTATTGCTTTTTCCTTTGGCAATTTAACATTTGTAGCAAGGTTCTAAAAATCGCTAGGCGGCGCCTAGGCGGCGAGGCCGGGCCTAGCGCCTAGAGCGCCTAGGCGGGGCCGAGGCGGAGCCTAGGCGGGGCCGCGAATTTACACACATTTTTATATATATTCCATAGTTTTTGTCCATAGTGACAAATTCAAGAGGATAAATATATAAATCTTGAACAACTCAACTATGGGTCAGGGCATTTCGGTCATTGAACCATAACATTAGAAGACGGATAAAAACTTCAGAAGGCCGTTTGAGGCCCTTAGAAGCGTTTTTTGGCCTATTTATGGGCCGCTCAAGGGGCATAGCCCTATTACTTTTGTTCCTCTCGAAAAGACGGTCGTTTTGATATGCTGTGCGTCCCGTAACTCCTCCGGAATCAAAAGTTACACCTGTTACGGTCGAACGCATCTAAAAACTCGAACGCCAACTCTTCGACCGCCTAGACCGCCCAATCCCGCCTAGGCCCCGCCTAGCCCCGCCTAGTCCCGCCTAATCCCGCCCAGCCGCCTAGACCGCCTAGCCCGCCTAGCCCCGCCTAACCCCGCCTAGCCCGCCTAGCGCCTAATTGCCCCGCCTAGCCTAAAGTCGCGGCGCCCGGCCGCCGCCTAGGCCGATTTTTAGAACACTGATTTGTAGTGCATATTCATGATTTAATGGACGCGAAGGACTCGCAATTCAAGAGAAGAGTGGCCCGGGAACTCGCGCGTGCGGTGGGAGCTGTCGGGATACGCACGCGGGTCCCGGTTGGGTAATCCGAGGAGGACTGCGCGCGGGTGGCTGTTAGTACAAAATAATAAAGAGGGGGAAAGACAACGGGTGCGATCATACCAGCACTAATGCACCGGATCCCATCAGAACTCCGCAGTTAAGCGTGCTTGGGCGAGAGTAGTACTAGGATGGGTGACCCCCTGGGAAGTCCTCGTGTTGCACCCCCACCCCAACTTTTTTTTTTTATGTGCGCCTGTGTGTCGTTATTGCTTTTTCCTTTGGCAATTTAACATTTGTAGTGCATATTCATGATTTAATGGACGCGATGGACTCGCAATTCAAGAGAAGAGTGGCCCGGGAACTCGCGCGTGCGGTGGGAGCTGTCGGGATACGCACGCGGGTCCCGGTTGGGTAATGCGAGGAGGAATGCGCGCGGGTGGCTGCTAGTACAAAATAATAAAGAGGGGGAAAGACAACGGGTGCGATCATACCAGCACTAATGCACCGGATCCCATCAGAACTCCGCAGTTAAGCGTGCTTGGGCGAGAGTAGTACTAGGATGGGTGACCCCCTGGGAAGTCCTCGTGTTGCACCCCCACCCCAACTTTTTTTTTTATGTGCGCCTGTGTGTCGTTATTGCTTTTTCCTTTGGCAATTTAACATTTGTAGCAAGGTTCTAAAAATCGCTAGGCGGCGCCTAGGCGGCGAGGCCAGGCCTAGCGCCTAGAGCGCCTAGGCGGGGCCGCGAATTTACACACATTTTTATATATATTCCATAGTTTTTGTCCATAGTGACAAATTCAAGAGGATAAATATATAAATCTTGAACAACTCAACTATGGGTCAGGGCATTTCGGTCATTGAACCATAACATTAGAAGACGGATAAAAACTTCAGAAGGCCGTTTGAGGCCCTTAGAAGCGTTTTTTGGCCTATTTATGGGCCGCTCAAGGGGCATAGCCCAATGACTTTTGTTCCTCTCGAAAAGACGGTCGTTTTGATATGCTGTGCGTCCCGTAACTCCTCCGGAATCAAAAGTTACACCTGTTACGGTCGAACGCATCTAAAAACTCGAACGCCAACTCTTCGACCGCCTAGACCGCCCAATCCCGCCTAGGCCCCGCCTAGCCCCGCCTAGTCCCGCCTAATCCCGCCCAGCCGCCTAGACCGCCTAGCCCCGCCTAGCCCCGCCTAGCCCGCCTAGCGCCTAATTGCCCCGCCTAGCCTAAAGTCGCGGCGCCCGGCCGCCGCCTAGCGCCTAGGCGCCGCCTAGGCCGATTTTTAGAACACTGATTTGTAGTGCATATTCATGATTTAATGGACGCGAAGGACTCGCAATTCAAGAGAAGAGTGGCCCGGGAACTCGCGCGTGCGGTGGGAGCTGTCGGGATACGCACGCGGGTCCCGGTTGGGTAATCCGAGGAGGACTGCGCGCGGGTGGCTGTTAGTACAAAATAATAAAGAGGGGGAAAGACAACGGGTGCGATCATACCAGCACTAATGCACCGGATCCCATCAGAACTCCGCAGTTAAGCGTGCTTGGGCGAGAGTAGTACTAGGATGGGTGACCCCCTGGGAAGTCCTCGTGTTGCACCCCCACCCCAACTTTTTTTTTATGTGTTCCTGTGTGCCGTTATTGCTTTTTCCTTTGGCAATTTAACATTTGTAGTGCATATTCATGATTTAATGGACGCGATGGACTCGCAATTCAAGAGAAGAGTGGCCCGGGAACTCGCGCGTGCGGTGGGAGCTGTCGGGATACGCACGCGGGTCCCGGTTGGGTAATGCGAGGAGGAATGCGCGCGGGTGGCTGCTAGTACAAAATAATAAAGAGGGGGAAAGACAACGGGTGCGATCATACCAGCACTAATGCACCGGATCCCATCAGAACTCCGCAGTTAAGCGTGCTTGGGCGAGAGTAGTACTAGGATGGGTGACCCCCTGGGAAGTCCTCGTGTTGCACCCCCACCCCAACTTTTTTTTTTATGTGCGCCTGTGTGTCGTTATTGCTTTTTCCTTTGGCAATTTAACATTTGTAGCAAGGTTCTAAAAATCGCTAGGCGGCGCCTAGGCGGCGAGGCCAGGCCTAGCGCCTAGAGCGCCTAGGCGGGGCCGCGAATTTACACACATTTTTATATATATTCCATAGTTTTTGTCCATAGTGACAAATTCAAGAGGATAAATATATAAATCTTGAACAACTCAACTATGGGTCAGGGCATTTCGGTCATTGAACCATAACATTAGAAGACGGATAAAAACTTCAGAAGGCCGTTTGAGGCCCTTAGAAGCGTTTTTTGGCCTATTTATGGGCCGCTCAAGGGGCATAGCCCAATGACTTTTGTTCCTCTCGAAAAGACGGTCGTTTTGATATGCTGTGCGTCCCGTAACTCCTCCGGAATCAAAAGTTACACCTGTTACGGTCGAACGCATCTAAAAACTCGAACGCCAACTCTTCGACCGCCTAGACCGCCCAATCCCGCCTAGGCCCCGCCTAGCCCCGCCTAGTCCCGCCTAATCCCGCCCAGCCGCCTAGACCGCCTAGCCCGCCTAGCCCCGCCTAACCCCGCCTAGCCCGCCTAGCGCCTAATTGCCCCGCCTAGCCTAAAGTCGCGGCGCCCGGCCGCCGCCTAGCGCCTAGGCGCCGCCTAGGCCGATTTTTAGAACACTGATTTGTAGTGCATATTCATGATTTAATGGACGCGAAGGACTCGCAATTCAAGAGAAGAGTGGCCCGGGAACTCGCGCGTGCGGTGGGAGCTGTCGGGATACGCACGCGGGTCCCGGTTGGGTAATCCGAGGAGGACTGCGCGCGGGTGGCTGTTAGTACAAAATAATAAAGAGGGGGAAAGACAACGGGTGCGATCATACCAGCACTAATGCACCGGATCCCATCAGAACTCCGCAGTTAAGCGTGCTTGGGCGAGAGTAGTACTAGGATGGGTGACCCCCTGGGAAGTCCTCGTGTTGCACCCCCACCCCAACTTTTTTTTTATGTGTTCCTGTGTGCCGTTATTGCTTTTTCCTTTGGCAATTTAACATTTGTAGTGCATATTCATGATTTAATGGACGCGATGGACTCGCAATTCAAGAGAAGAGTGGCCCGGGAACTCGCGCGTGCGGTGGGAGCTGTCGGGATACGCACGCGGGTCCCGGTTGGGTAATGCGAGGAGGACTGCGCGCGGGTGGCTGTTAGTACAAAATAATAAAGAGGGGGAAAGACAACGGGTGCGATCATACCAGCACTAATGCACCGGATCCCATCAGAACTCCGCAGTTAAGCGTGCTTGGGCGAGAGTAGTACTAGGATGGGTGACCCCCTGGGAAGTCCTCGTGTTGCACCCCCACCCCAACTTTTTTTTTATGTGCGCCTGTGTGTCGTTATTGCTTTTTCCTTTGGCAATTTAACATTTGTAGTGCATATTCATGATTTAATGGACGCGATGGACTCGCAATTCAAGAGAAGAGTGGCCCGGGAATAGAGATGCCCAAACGGTTCCGAACCGGCGGGCCGAACCGGAACCGGACCGGATAAAAACTGGAGGGAAATCGGACCGGACGAACCGTGAACCGGCTGAACCGGTGAACCGACGGTTTACCGGTCCGGTTAAGGTTCAAGATTTCAAAAACCGGTGAACCGCCGGTTCAGGAACCGGAACCGGAACCGAAACCGCCGGTTCACGAACCGGAACCGGAACCGCCCAACGGCTAGATGATCTGGTGCGTCCATTTCTTGATCCGACGGTCCATGTTTAATGACCGTTAAATAACGGTCAGTGACCAAAATGTAAAAAAAAATATTTTTTTAATCGTTTTGGTCCCTAAAACGGTTTTTTTTTTTATTTTGGTCCCTAAAACATTTTTTTTTCTTTTTCTCATCAAACCTATAAATACCCTCCCCTCCCTTTATTTTTTTCACTACTCTCTCTCAACTCTCAAGTCTCAAACTCTCAATTACTTATTCTCTTTCTCTCTATCTCTCAAAGACTCAAATCTCTCTCTCATCTCAATCTCTCAATCTCAAGTCTCAAACTCTCAATTACTTACTCTCTTTTTCACATAAATTCATCTTTTCACCAAAAAAATGTCTTCATCTCGTGGCGGCCGTGGCGATAAGGGAAAGAATGTATCAAGTTCGCATCCATTTTTCCCCCCCGCCGATGATTCCATTTGGGGCAATCTTAATGTTCAACCTCTACCACAAGAAACGTTTAATTTGAGCGATGATGAAGTTGATACAACATTTCCAATGGGTGATCATGGTCATACCGAAGGGAGTAACACTCAAACCACTCAAACCCAAAGTGAAGCCCGAGGGGGTGGTCAAACTCAAATTCGAGGTCGAGGTCGAGGACGAGGAGGTCGAACCACGGGAAGGTCGGACATCATGACCGTGCACTTTTCAAAAGTGCCAATTGAAGGTACCAACCAATACACCGTTTCTTGCAACCATTGCCCTCAAAAATTTGCCTTTACCCATGGAGGTGGTTATGGGACATTTAAAAGACACTTGACGACAAGGTGTAGCGTTGTGAGAAAGAAATTCTGGTTCTTTTTATTTTTTATGAGTCGCCACCTATATTATTTGATTGGAAACATAGAAAAACCATTTGAGAGATTTGGGTTCGGGGCTTAGGTTATGAAATGGGTAGGTTTAGAAGGCATCCATTTCACCCAATCCGGAGATCGGTCTTGCTAAAGAAAAGGGAGGTTTTTCAAAAGAAGAAGTAAAAAAAAACGAATTCAAATACTACAAATAAAGGTCCATTTGACGAGGTCAAACGGAATGTAGGATCGATTGCTTCGAGACCGTCTCCATGATTTGGAGAGGCTCTAGGCCGATCCTAGATTCTATGGACTTATACCACTCTAACAATCAATTAGAAGGAAGATTAGGAATTACCTTGCGTGAGGTGATTTGGGCAGAGTTTCGGCTCAAGTTTAGAGTCGACCCTTCACACGGACAGAGCTTCGCCTTGGTCCTTGGTTTGGAGATTGATGCTTGTTTATCAACAAGGTTGACAAACAAACTATGAGGTGAGTTTGAGGGTGATTTTGAAGGATTCTTTCAGGGAAAGAAAACGACAAAATGTGTGTGTGTTGTGTAAATTCGCGGTCTGGGACCTTTTTTTTTCGAGCCTTGGAAGTCACCAAGTATTTATAGAGGTTGGATATGAAGAAGTGGAGAGTTAAAACCCTATCAGATGGTTCTAGACCTCCTCTCCCATTGGTTGGCCGGAGAGATAAAGTTTTATCCCGGAAAGAGGTTGAAATCGACGAGGGAACTGTCGTCTGCAATCTGCAGAGGGAGATATCTCGCGCGAGACACGCCATCTCGCGGCGAGATATTGCTCATGTGGACAGTTTTGTCCTTTCCTCGTTATCTCGTATGCAGTTTAGTCCCAAACTAACGGTAGTTAGTCAAAACTTTAACGAAACATGACGAAATGGTGGATTTCTACTTCTTGACTCAAAGCGAGACTTAGAGTGGTATAAGTATGACCCGATGTGTCCAGAATGGGGTGTCTACACAAGGCACCCCGATCAAGTTGGAGATGCCCAAGATCAAACACAACTACAAGGATTTACGGGATCATCACAAGGTACGTCTTCGCAATTATTTAAATTTGATAATTCAACGTATAGAAGAGAAATGGCAAAATATACTGCTGCTAAAGGATTACCCTTTAATTTTACTAATGATAGATTATGGTCTCATATGGCACAACTTTGTTCAAATCCCGCGGCTAAAGAAATTAATAAAAATAAAAGTACTCGTGATACTAAACCTCAATATCTACAAGGAAAATTAACTTTAATTAATACGTTTAAAGATTTACCCCAAAAATTGTCAATATGTGCCGATATATGGAGTGACCATTGGCAAACTCATAGCTATATAGGAATTACATGTCATTGGGTTGATATTAGTTGGAAATTACAAAAACGATTAATTGCATATAAATCTTTAGATACTGTTCATAACGCTCAAAATATTTGTAGTAAAATTGCTAATGTTTTACAAGAATATGGATTAGTTCACAAATTTTTTTCAATTGGATTTGATAATGCCGCAAATAATACTGCTAGTCTACCATCACTCATTGATATTTGTCAACCATCTATTGGTGGTAAATTTTTTCATGTTAGGTGGATATGTCATATTTTAAATTTGTGTGTGCAAGATGGTTTAACAACTTTAAAGGAACATGTAGCCCCAATTAAGGAAGTTCTTGCTTATATAATGAGAAATCATAGTGTAACAAAATTGTGGATTAGATTTTGTAAAATAAATAATATCCCACCTAAAAGATTTTCCCTAGATGTTCCAAATCGATGGAATTCCACTTATAAAATGTTATCCGAATCTTATGATTTTCGTGAACTATTGTGTCAGTTTATTCAACAAATAGAGTATTCAACTATAATATTGCCTCATCAATGGGATATTTGTAATAATTTAAAGAAAATTTTGAAAGTTTTTAAAGATGCTACCGTACAATTATCCGGTTCTTACTATCCCACTTCACCGTTAGTTATAGAACACGCCGCTAAAATTAGTTACATATTTATGCATTTTAAAGATGATCAAATTTTAGGTGAATGTATTAACAAGATGAGAACAAAATGGCTTAAATATTTTTTGATCATTCCCCCATTGTTTTTAGTAGCTAAACTATTAGATCCTAGGATAAGAGAAGATGGTTTAGAACAAATACTAGATTATTATTATAAGAATCTATTTCCCACCGGCTTTGATTTGTTTTTAGATAGACCTATCCCAAAGGTAAAAGACGTTGTAATTGAGACTAAAAAAAATTGTATATGAACTTTATAGAGAATATTATGATCTTTTTAGTAATATTGTTTATCCTCCTAGTAGTGAAAATGTAGGTGGTAGTTCTCACGAAGATAGCGATCCCTTTAACTTTATAGATAATTTAATTAGTTCTAGAACTCAAAAACGTCAACGAGGTGGCTCCACTTATATTGAACTTGAAAATTATTTAACCACTTCTTTTGAGCCTATAGACGATTTTGATATTGCAAAGTGGTGGGCACGAAGGGCAAACAACTATCCTATTCTATCATTGATAGCAAAGGAGATCCTAGCCGCTCCCGCCTCAACCGTTGCCGTAGAAGAAGTATTTAGTGTAGGAGGAAACGTCTTATCCGATCGAAGGTCAAGGTTGTCTCCATATAATTTAGAATATCAAATGTTGCTCGGCGATTGGCATAGAGCCGAACTACGACTTCAAGATAAAAGAAGTAGTTCCGAGGAGGAGGAGGCCTTTGATGAAGATACATCGGGGAGCGAAGCCGAATGAACTACGCCGCTCTTTAAACTTTAGATTAGGTTAATTGTAATTTTATAGATTAGATTATAGATTAGGTTTATTTTTATTTAATTGTAATAGTTAGGTTGAGGTAAAGGCTCCTAAATGTCCCCCCTTATTTATAAAAGGGTAAGGTTGGTTGTCCCCCTCATTTGTAATTTTATTTTAATTAATAAAATTTAAGGGTACCGTCCCTTTTTCTTTTATATACTTTAGTTTATTTTAAAAAAAGTTAAGTTTTTAAATGACTTTTTTGCAAAAAATTAACTTTTTTGTAAAACTTAACAGAAATTGTTAAGAATTTAACTTGTAATTTTTTTTTTGAAGGACTGGACACTTGGGCGACCGCCCTAGTCATCTTGGGCGACCGCCCAAGCCTTTCATTTGTTTTTTTTTTAAACTGGACACATGGGCGACCGCCCAAGTCATTCGGCCCTTCTTGGACGACCGCCCAAGTCTTTTTTTTTTTTTTTGAAATTAACCGGTTTAGAACCGGAACCGGAACCGTACGGCCGGTCGAAACTGGGACCGGAACCGTGACAAACCGGGCCGGTTTCGGTTCAATGCTTGGTGGAACCGTGAACCGCCGGTTCGGAACCGGAACCTGCGGTTTGAACCGGATGGGCACCTCTACCCGGGAACTCGCGCGTGCGGTGGGAGCTGTCGGGATACGCATGCGGGTCCCGGTTGGGTAATGCGAGGAGGATTGCGCGCGGGTGGCTGTTAGTACAAAATAATAAAGAGGGGGAAAGACAACGGGTGCGATCATACCAGCACTAATGCACCGGATCCCATCAGAACTCCACAGTTAAGCGTGCTTGGGCGAGAGTAGTACTAGGATGGGTGACCCCCTAGGAAGTCCTCGTGTTGTCGTTATTGCTTTTTCCTTTGGCAATTTAACATTTGTAGTGCATATTCATGATTTAATGGACGCGATGGACTCGCAATTCAAGAGAAGAGTGGCCCGGGAACTCGCGCGTGCGGTGGGAGCTGTCGGGATACGTATTCGGGTCCCGGTTGGGTAATGCGAGGAGGACTGCGCGCGGGTGGTTGTTAGTACAAAATAATAAAGAGGGGGAAAGACAACGGGTGCGATCATACCAGCACTAATGCACCGGATCCCATCAGAACTCCGCAGTTAAGCGTGCTTGGGCGAGAGTAGTACTAGGATGGGTGACCCCCTGGGAAGTCCTCGTGTTGCACCCCCACCCCAACTTTTTTTTTTATGTGCGCCTGTGTGTCGTTATTGCTTTTTCCTTTGGCAATTTAACATTTGTAGTGCATATTCATGATTTAATGGACGCGATGGACTCGCAATTCAAGAGAAGAGTGGCCCGGGAACTCGCGCGTGCGGTGGGAGTTGTCGGGATACGCACGCGGGTCCCGGTTGGGTAATGCGAGGAGGACTGCGCGCGGGTGGCTGTTAGTACAAAATAATAAAGAGGGGGAAAGATAACGGGTGCGATCATACCAGCACTAATGCATCGGATTCCATCAGAACTCCGCAGTTAAGCGTGCTTGGGCGAGAGTAGTACTAGGATGGGTGACCCCTTGGGAATTCCTCGTGTTGCACCCCCACCCCAACTTTTTTTTTATGTGCGCCTGTGTGTCGTTATTTCTTTTTCCTTTGGCAATTTAACATTTGTAGTGCATATTCATGATTTAATGGACGCGAAGGACTCGCAATTCAAGAGAAGAGTGGCCCGGGAACTCGCGCGTGCGGTGGGAGCTGTCGGGATACGCACGCGGGTCCCGGTTGGGTAATGCGAGGAGGATCAGCAAGGCGGGTGGTTGTTAGTACAAAATAATAAAGAGGGGGAAAGACAACGGGTGCGATCATACCAGCACTAATGCATCGGATCCCATCAGAACTCCGCAGTTAAGCGTGCTTGGGCGAGAGTAGTACTAGGATGGGTGACCCCATGGGAGGTCCTCGTGTTGCACCCCCACCCCAACTTTTTTTTTATGTGCGCCTGTGTGTCGTTATTGCTTTTTCCTTTGGCAATTTAACATTTGTAGTGCATATTCATGATTTAATGGACGCGATGGACTCGCAATTCAAGAGAAGAGTGGCCCGGGAACTCGCGCGTGCGGTGGGAGCTGTCGGGATACGCACGCGGGTCCCGGTTGGGTAATGCGAGGAGGACTGCGCGCGGGTGGCTGTTAGTACAAAATGATAAAGAGGGGGAAAGACAACGGGTGCGATCATACCAGCACTAATGCACCGGATCCCATCAGAACTCCGCAGTTAAGCGTGCTTGGGCGAGAGTAGTACTAGGATGGGTGACCCCCTGGGAAGTCCTCGTGTTGCACCCCTACCCCAACTTTTTTTTTATGTGCGCCTGTGTGTCATTATTGCTTTTTCCTTTGGCAATTTAACATTTGTAGTGCATATTCATGATTTTATGGACGCGATGGACTCGCAATTCAAGAGAAGAGTGGCCCGGGAACTCGCGCGTGCGGTGGGAGCTGTCGGGATACGACGCGGGTCCCGGTTGGGTAATGCGAGGAGGACTGCGCGCGGGTGGCTGTTAGTACAAAATAATAAAGAGGGGGAAAGACAACGGGTGCGATCATACCAGCACTAATGCACCGGATCCCATCAGAACTCCGCAGTTAAGCGTGCTTGGGCGAGAGTAGTACTAGGATGGGTGACCCCCTGGGAAGTCCTCGTGTTGCACCCCCACCCCAACTTTTTTTTTTATGTGCGCCTGTGTGTCGTTATTGCTTTTTCCTTTGGCAATTTAACATTTGTAGTGCATATTCATGATTTAATGGACGCGATGGACTCGCAATTCAAGAGAAGAGTGGCCCGGGAACTCGCGCGTGCGGTGGGAGCTGTCGGGATACGCACGCGGGTCCCGGTTGGGTAATGCGAGGAGGACTGCGCGCGGGTGGCTGTTAGTACAAAATAATAAAGAGGGGGAAAGACAACGGGTGCGATCATACCAGCACTAATGCACCGGATCCCATCAGAACTCCCTT